>NW_010582736.1:812865-841803 GCF_000705375.1 Tinamus guttatus
GTTGATGGCCCGAGTGGCTTGGGGGTGGTCGCCGTGCCGTCCCTGAACCAGGTCGCTGCAGCCGTTTGAACTGCAACAAGTATTCTGAAAAAAGATAGCATCAGGGCAAGGTATATTGTCACTGTGTCAATACTGGATGAAGCTAATAATGACAAGACATTGAAAATGAAATCCAGAGGTTCAGAAATCACAGACATCTAAGTACAAAACACCGGAAAACAGAAATAAGTGAAACAGTAATCCTTCAAAGTGAAGGCTTTACTCCCTTCTCTGGCGATGAAACACTAACATGGAAAAACATAATGGTGTTCTGCTGATTCCACATATGCAGTGTCTGCTATGCAAAGTCACAGTGTTCGTCACATTTGGAAGATTTTCTAATGTAACCGATGGAACATCTCTAATGATCTATATAAAGAGAAGCTGAAACAGAAGGTATAAACTTTTAAGTTTAGGCTAGAAATAATAACATATAAGCATCTTCTGAGGAATATAGACTTGCTTATATTAATTTATCTGTTATGAAGAAATTTAGTCTGTTATGAAGAAAGAGAAACTATTTCAGTTCACATATAAAGTATTATTTCCAGGCTTTGGTTGTGTTTCAATATTAGCAGGGCATATATATATATATACACACACATATATATATATGTATGCAAACGTTTATATACATATAAATGTTAATATTGTTTTTCATAATCTTCACAGATGTTACTGAATATTCTTTTTTTTTTTTTTTTTTTTTTCACCAGTATTCCAGTGGGAAAAAGAATGTAAATTTCAGGTAGCTTTTTTTTTCAAAGACCCGATGTCTTTAATTCTTGCTTCATTGGTTTCAGTAATGCAGTAAAGAATACAACCACCATTCTAATAGTTGGGAACCCACATGTGTCATATTATTAAGCAAATGTAGAGTCTGAGAATCATTATGGTTAGAAAAGATCAAGTAAGTAAGTTCAATTGTACACTCTTGCCCGACATACCTGCTAAACCATGTCCCTAAATGCCTCATGTACATTTTTCTTGAACACTGCCAGGGCCGGCAGTCTTGGCCTGGCCTGATCACCTGATTGTCACACACGTGTAGTATACAAAGAAAATGGAAAATAGAAAGACATCTAAAGATTCCATAAGTATTTCTAAATAATTTACCTGAAATTTAATTTAAATGCCCATCTCGAAAGTAAATTTCCAAGCCCAATCTCACACACCACCAAAATGGGGAGAGAACAAGTTGAACTTTGCCCAGGTTTATTAGGCAATTTCCTCAATCAAATTAAGTAAGTAAGTGAGGTGGTGTCAAGAATGACATGCAATGTCAGGGAAGAAAGAGAAATTTGAGAAAAAAAAGATAGCTTTATCTTACTAAAATTTTTGTACTTTTTAGAAACCTTTGTTATTCCACTCTTCTAAGTTTCAGCTATCAATATTTTCCCCTTAATCATTCACATTTAAAGAATGATTCTTATGAAGCTGCAAAGATAAAAATATTTTAGCCTAATTTACTAATGTGCTGAGACCCATATCTGCCTGTGAAATCTTTCTGGGTGTTCAAGATCTGTGAAAGTCAGTCCACTTATGTTTAATCAAAAGATGGAAAAAGAAACTTGGGGAAAGATAACTATTTCTAGGCAGCTGGAGTAAAGTGACCTCTGTTTCCTAGGTTTCACAAAATTGTCTAGCAGTTACCTTGTGCTCTTCCCACCCAATCATTCTTGTATCTATCTGGCTTTAAGGTTTTAATTTTAGATTTCATTAGATTTTGGAGGACAAGGGATATATTTCAATGATATTGATATACAGGAACAGGGCTTAGCACAAACAAACAAGTTTTGATATTTAACAATATATCAACTTTTTTTTGTGCTAGGTCTATCAATGCCTATCAGTGCTAGGTATATCAATATCATTAAAACATCTTTCATATCATATGAAAGACTTCAGTCCTTCTGTAATATAATATAATATAATATAAATCAGAAAGAAAGACATAGACTTACCTACTTTGAGTTCTGAGGCATTTTCAATATATACTGGAGCAAAATAAGTAAGATTATTTTCAAAGATTTTAAAGAGCAAAAGGACGTCTGTTAAACCTACCCTCTGGACAACAGTTAAATCTACCCTCTGGACAACATAGGGTGTAGAATGTCATTCAGTGATACTTGCATTGCAGCAGTTTATTGTAAGGGTTCATGAAACCTGCTGCTTCTAGAATAGACTTTTCAGAGGAAGTAAGTATTACAGACATGACTATTCTTTTTCTGTGTTTGACTGTATCCATCATCTACATTATATATGTATAACTTTTTATACATATGAATATTTCTGAAAAAAAAATAGATAGATATGTTAAAATATTACTGACTGTATCTTGACACAATTTCATTCCTTTCAGATTATTTTTTATGTAAGTGAGATGAACCTGGAGATATTTTTGATGTACTCTACTTTCTACTTCACTTTGATAGGCGGAATATCCTGTAGTCAGAAACATTTAACTTCTGATTATTTGTCCCATGTACTTCTCATTATTGAAGTCACTCCTCACATATCTGTCCCTAAATTCTACTGTGTATTCCTTCTGTAGTGAAGATATGAATAACTAATGTGTTGAAAGGTATATCTGGTACATTAGGTTATAATTCATGAAATGCCTAATGAAGTAAAGTAGATGTATTCACTCACAAAATCTTTCCAGGTAAATCAGCCTAAAAGGCCCGAGGTCATGTAATTACACTCAGTGATAATTTGACAGTCATGAAAATTGAGAACAGGTAGGAATTTTTAAAAAGGGGAAAAAGTGTTGAAAGCAGATTAAGAAAAAAAGCCTGAGGCATATGAAGATAGTTATTACTGATGCAAGATAAGAAATGTGCTAAAGATAGGTCATGTCAAGTGGTAACTGTAATAAGCCAGCATTAAAGCATGGTTGCCTACCTTCTTACAGCCAAATAAACAACTGAAGATATGCTGATGTTTTTTATTTTGTTCATGGTTATCTTTGGCAGGAATATTAGAATTCCTTCTATGTATACACTTGATAAAATATGGTATTGTCTGCCATAATTCTTGGATCAACAATAATTAATGCTAAATGCTATTTGTAGCCAATGAAGAAAAGGGTAGAGAGATGAGTAAATCCCCAGTGCATAACGATATTCATGTACATAGGTATTTGTTAAGTTTTGAATTACCAGCACAAGGAGTTACAGCCTATTAGTCAGACTAAGCATTCATTGTAAAATTGATAATTTATGGATGAAAGAAGAGAAAAATGATAGTCCTTAACTGTTCTTTAGAGTATTTTGTTTATGTCTCTTTATTCAAAATCCAACTTAGAAAAACTACTGGAACATGACACAATCTAGGGATGGATCATCAGTGACACACATGCAGATGTGCATATCTGGCATATAGCTGTTTGATTTTTAAGATTGTTACATAGACAATTTTTTAAGTGAAAGTCGATGCAAAGATAGTCACGTCTGTAGGCAGTAAGTATAATGTTTCTTCTCAGTTAGTGCCTGAACACTTGAGCCGACTTTGCTGATTTCACTCTCTCCTAACGCTCAGTTACTCCCAGATTGCCTTCTATTGTCTACAAATGGAGACTCGTATGGAAAAGTTGATGAACACAGATTTTGCTACCAGCTGTGCATTGTTTTTACTTTTTGATTATCTCAAAATTTAGGGTCTCTTCCAGGTTATTCAATTACATAACAGGACGAGGAGGACACATAGGTAGTTTATCTTTAATGATACTAATTGACTGTGTAATTGTTACCTCAATTCTAGATTTCAGAATTTTAGAATTATAACAAATCAAATTGTTCCTCTGATTTCAGAAGAATACACACTTCATAGAAAAGGCAAAGATTTAGTCTCACATCTAGCTTCTTGCTCACATACTGTTTCTTAGCTGCCATTAAGACTTAAACTTTTTACTTCTTTCTTCTGTCTCAGTCATTATTTTACATCATTGTAAAGAACTTCCTAGAATGTAGAAGAATTTTCCTTTGGAATACTCATCAATATTACATGTTTTTTCAAAACACCCTGATAGACTTCAGTTTGGGCACAATATAGAACTTATTTTTAAGGCATTTCCCTGCAGCTCTGTAAAGGCATCTACAAAATGCAAAAACAAGTGAGATGTAGAAGTAATGATTGATGAGCATGTTCTTAAAAACTTACTATCTCCTAATTTCATTATGATAATTTCTGGATGCTATGGCAATGGATCCTGAAGGAGAAAGAAATAGAGGTGATAAGAGCACTAAAGCAGGAATAAGCAACTAATTTACCAGTGTTTGTTTAAAGCTCTAGGATCCATCTGTATAAAAATGGACTGGATATACCCAAAGTTATTTTTGTTGTTGTTGTTGTTGTTGTTTAATATTCATTCAGTTAGTACCAACAAGTCTTGTAATTTACTGGGTAAGAAACTAGGTAAGAATTTAGAACATAGAATTAATAAAAGGACCATAGTGATATTCATAGTAGGCAGGAAGCTAAGATCTAAATTGCCTAACTAGCATTCAGATTTGGCAAACAGTGGACAAGTATAAAAATATTTATGATGTACGGATGGCAGAGCATGATTATTCAGTTTATCAATTAAATTAGTCTTAATGAGGAAGAAGCCTTCTATTTTTCTTTATAGTTTCCCCACAGTTATTGACTGTTTAGTTTTCAACTCAGAAACCATCCCTTTCTCATTCCCCTCAAAAAAGTCATGTTTTTAGTTATATAAGCATGAATCTGCAATAATTTCAATGACACTGCTAAATTTTCTCCATCTTCAGACTGTCTCACACTACAATAGGATTAGCAAGATAGATAGAATTTTGCTTAAACTATTAAGTCTCTCTGTCTTCCCCTTTCCATGACTTGAATTTATTGCCTCTAAGTTTAGGTATTTAATTGAAATACCTCAGTTAAAATCCTGGTTGCCCTAGGCTCTGCATATAGTCAAGGGAAAAAGAAAGTTACAGATAACTTTCTAGGAGCTGAATCATAGCCTGGAGAACTTATCTTTATCTGTTATTCCTGACAAGATTAGGTCAACTCCTCAGACCAGGCATTTATAACTGTTTCCAAGGTTAGGTAAGATGCCAGAAATACTAAAGAAACACTAAATTAAGACATTATTTTCAGAGCTATTGCTCAATGCCTAAAGAGGTAGTTGGAAAGAGAGAAAAGTAGGCAGATATCCAAGTTTTTAGTGCTACCAATCTATATATTTCTTGGAAGGAACCCTCCTACACCATTTAAACCTCCCACTTCCCAGGGCAGACCTATAAAGACCAAATAACACAGATGTATTAAAACTTATATATGTATTACACTCACTGGGAAAGCCAACTCTTCACTGCTGTTTTAAATTTTGTGTCCTTTGATAAGGCCAATAAAGATGGCATGGACTGTGTTAAATCTACAAAAGGTAAATCTACTGTAGTTCCGGCAACAGACTCTAATTCAGAACGTAGCTTCTGCATATAAAGAATGGGCTTGCTTACAATTTTAAAAAGGATCTGTAGCAAATTATACCACTAATTCAAGGCTGTTCTAGGCAGCATAATGCTAACAGAGCTTAACTAAAGTCAACAAGAACTGTCTTAGTTTTTTTCACAATATTAATGTGAATTCCTGCTCTTCTTCAAAGTTTGCAGGCAGTTCATTCTGACCATACTCAAGCATATTTCAAATGACAGTTTTGTACTTAAATGTAGATAGTACTGAATATTGCAAGAAGGGTTTTAAAGAAATTCAAAATTGAAATAATAATTAAAATCTCATAATTCCTCTGTTTTTATAAAGCTTCAATTAAACTACCATTTCTTTTGTATATACTTTCTTCTTCTTCATTTTCTTTTTCTTTTTCCTTTTATTTTCTATGCCAAAGATTTATTTGCAAGTATCTGTTCTTAGATTCAAAAGAGCCAAGCAGATATGTGAGTGACAAAAAGGTTTAGAACGTTAAACTTGGTTACACTGAACTTGGATGATGGAACCAGTGGGCACTAAGTGCTTGGCAGTGAGATGCTGTGCCATTCCCTGTATGGATGCTGATAATCAAAGCATTTTATGGAGTGAATGCCACTTCAGTTTTATGAGCTTTTTATGTGACGTGGCATATCAAATCTGCCAAGCAAAGGACCATCTGGAAACAGGTCATCAGAATGGACTCTGACACTGTCTGACAGGCAAGAGTGAAGACAAAGAATAGAACAGGAAAAAAAAAAAGGTGTTCAGATATCAATGGAGATTAAATCAAACAAGCTTGTTTCATTCCATATATTGGAACAATGTGTTATTTAATAAACACAGGCATTGGTTTACTAAATGGAATTAAAAAAATCATTTTAAAATGTACTCTCTCTATGGAAATGATACTTTTATCTTTCTTCTTTCTTACAAAAGTACAAATCTCTCTGTATATAGCAGAAGTGTTATCCTTTTTCCTTTTCTTACTTTACCCAGAGGGATAAATGTGTTTTTTAAAAGCTTCACCGCTTGATGTTCAACACATATTGTAGAAATACTCATAAACAGATTTTTGATAAGTGTTTTGAAGCCATATAACTGAACTATAGTTCAGCTGCAAAGATATTACACAATCATATATCACTGCAAAGCAAACTTGTGCTCTAAATGTCATCTAGCTATTAAAATACCACAGCTCCTGATAGTCTGTCCAAAATGAAGACCTATGAAAAGTGGTCATTTCACCACTTGATTGTTGGTTTCTTAAGGAAAATGTATCATTTATACGGGCATTCACATCAGGAATTGTTTATAGATGAAGACTCTTAATACAGAACTGAAATGATTATATACCCTTTCAGTTCTGAATTTCTGAGGACTAAAGACACCCTCTGCACTTTATATGATTGAGGAATGTGTATAGACCCCCTTTGAAGAGAGTCACAGTCTAAAACATGAACAAAACAAACCACAAAGGGGTCTAATGATGCACCACAATTCTCCAAATAAATCACTTTAGGAAGACATTTACACCAGCTTGGTGTTGAACTGAAATCACTCAGGTGGACATGATTATAGCTCCAGATTCAGTCTCAGGGAGTACTATAAATATCTCTCTGCCTCCCTCTGTCCTCTCTGACTCAGTCTCTCCCTCCCTTCCTCCTTCCTGCTTTTTTGGAGCACTGACTGGGAAAATGAGTATTTCTGTGTTTTATACAGTCTCAAATGAATTGCATAGTATGCTTTGAGTGGGGATGTTGCTGCAGAGCAGCAAGAGAAGAAGGAAGGATTGCTGATTAACCCAGCAATGAAATGAAAATGAGGATTTTTAATTCTCTGAAGTTAGTTAGTATGGATGAGATATAGACACGTTTTCTCTTTTTCATTATTTTTTATAAAACAGATGAAAGGAAAATGATACCCCTGGGGAATTCAAGGCCACTTTTTTCCTAATACAGTTCTCATTTGTTCTTAAAGTTGTAGGCGCTAGTATGAATTATGGGAATGTATTTGGACTGAAAAGTAGGGTGAAGGTGTAACATGATGGTAACTTGAAGAATGTTTTCCTTTGCTCAGTCACATACTGTCACATACTGTGTGTATTGTATTCTTCTCTTTTATGAATTATTACAGTAATTTTCTTTTTTCTTTTCTGAATATAGTCACTAAACCGATTTATTTATAATGATGATTAAGAATGTGTAAAAAGTCATTTATACTTCAGTCCTATTACACATCCTGTCTATAAAGGTCAAATGTCAGAATAACTTTACAAAATTTTTGAACTGAAAATTCCAATGGAGATAGTTTCTTCAGGAAACTGAAAAACACTTGAAGAAATATTGAAGTATTTCCTCAAAATGTCTTCAAAATATTAGGCAATAATAGTATTTTTATTGAGTACACCATTATTTGCTGTATGTTTACTATTTCACAAATGTACTTGTTTTCCTTATTACATGAGTATACAGCTGTCTTGTGCTAGGTCAAAGGATTAACACTTCTGCTCGAAGTTATTGAAACACACTCAGATTCCTATTGGGCCTTTATTCAACATCATAATATGTATATTCACTTGACTCCCCAGTCCTTACAAGTAATTTGCAAACCTCAGTTGGATGTCTAAATTACAAGTGCACTATATTGAGAGGGTTCGGTTCTTCAGAATAAAGTTGTGAATAGCTGCTGGATGAACAAGAGGATGTTGAGCTTAGTCACCACCGGCCTTCATGAGGAACAAACCAAGTGTGTTCAGAATCTTGTCTCTGGAGGTAAGATGGTGCAGAGAAGCCTAAATCCTAAACTGTGAACCTCATAAATGTCAGGCTTCTTACGCACTCAGGAAAGCAGTTAACTCTAGTCTGTTCCATCATGAAATGGGATTTTCTTGGACTTATTACAGGCATCACTTATACTTGCTGGAACTGAGTGGGGGCACACTCTGGAGAGAAAGGAGGCTATCAGGTTTCTTTTTGCAGAATATGCTACAGAAATTGGGTTTCTGGATCCTTTTCTAAAGAACAGTTATAGTTTTCTGTTTAATGAAGATTGTTTGCCTATCTATTTTAGAAAATATCTAAGGAAACCCTAACTCAGAATACTCCTTATTGAAATTAATTTCATAATGCCTGAATGTGAAGGAAACAGTCAAGTCTACAATGCCAAAGTTGATCTTCTGGATATTTATTAAAAAATCACTCTTTTTAATGTATAACCTCAATTCTGAATGTTGTGGTATTATGCCATTTTTTGTCTGTGAGGAGTGAAATCTATATATTCTATTGTCTGGCAGAATTGTCAAAATATTCATCGTAAATGGAAAGACAGGGTAAAAATGTTCTCCATCCCTTATGCTGAAGCTGTGTGTCTGTGCGTACAAAACTCGAGGGACTAGAAAAATACTGTGAAAGAGAGAAGTACTTAGTAGTGTAGTGTTATGGTACTTCACCTATGGGGGAAAGTTTGTATTCTGTACCACTTCCCTAAAATACTCATATTTACCATTAAAGGCGGGTTAGATAAAATAAACATAATTTGGGAATGAAGGCATGATATTTTTCTTCCACGTGATTGCCTACATCTCTGGTCTATCAAGTCAAATTTCTTCTTGCCAGAAAACACTCTTTTCCTTTTTAAAAATCCTGAATTTCAATTTTCTGGCACAACCTTTGCAGTGAGGTAGGAAATTTACTCCCAGACTGGTAAGTGAAAAGTATTTCTTCTCTTGAACTGGCACTTTGGAGAGGACATGGACACTGGCTCATTAAACAGCCTCACTAACATATTTGAAGGCTACCTTGAGAAATGGCAGCAGACATACTTTTCTGAACTGAAGAAGTAATGGAATATACCTGTCTATATCACAGATAGACATGTATTTACTAATATGGTTGACAAGGCCTAGTCCTAAAACAACTTCCAAACTGAGAACTGGGAAAAAAAATCTTTCCATGTGCTTAGGCCACCACACAAAAGAAGCAGGAAAAGTTTAGAAAATGCAGAAATGCTTTGAGAGGAGTAAAACGCAGAAAAAAAATATAGAAAGGGATACTGTTTCAAAACATACAATGATAGAACACATTGAAATTACAGTGAGATCGTTCTGAAATTGATGGAAGATCTTGACAGAAAGAAAACACCATTTCCAAATAGTTAATCTCTTTTGATTCATCCCTTACGACAACCCAGTTCAACAGATAGATTATTTGTATGTGAGACAGACTGAGTTTCCCTGTCTAGTTTAACTAATAAGGTATTGGTTCATCCAGCGTAATGTAAATTATCTCTAAAAGGACATTTACTATTCTATTAGTGTGCTTTTCTCGGAGATGAACTCTTGATAAAAAAAATAAATTGTTATATTTCAATAAAGAGGAAAGAGTTAGTAACCTTTTTCAACAGGCAATAAAGGTCAAGTCTGGGGTGGGGTTATTTTCTTTAAAGCTTACTATCCTCCACAGTAACTCAGATTAATAGATGACACACTGCTATTTTTACTTGAATATACAGAAATATAGAATTTAATCTTTTTGTTGCCATGACACCGACCAAAAATTGGGTCAGATATGGTGTTAAGATTTTAACTGAATTTTAATATATCTATATGAGCTCCCTTATCATATTTATAGATATTATCACATTTATACTGTATGCATATATGTTTCCCTGTGCATTTATACTGGGTATATTTTATCAAGATAGGCAACAAATTTAATCCCTCCTTATACATGGAAAGCTTAAACAAAATACAAGTAAATTATCTAGGATGAGAAGAGAGTTCTGTGTTAGTGCAGAATACCAGACCAGCAGCCCACAGATTAGACCAGTAGCAACCCATTCCTGATCCAGATTCCTTTCCCATTCTTTCCTCTTCCAGAGGAAGTTTTATACACTGGAAATCAAGCAAAGGAAGCTTTAGACTACAAACTGTATGAAAGATGAGGTCAGTGAATGGATGTAAAAAGAATGGTGGCATAATGCGAATGATTTATTTAGGAAGATTTCTTGCATAAAGATAATATGGGGGCGCATTGAGGCGCAGGTGTCTGTGCTGGCGAACCACAGACCTGTATTTAGGGTTAAACACAACTTATCCAGTTTACGATCCCGGAGCAGCCCCTGCCCTGCCCGGCAGCGCGCGGAGCCCAGCAACCAACCAGCCAATCAGGGAGGGGATCCCGCGCCGACCGCGCGAGGCCGCCCAATGAGCTGCCTGGTCACGCGCCGGCCGCGTGGCTGCAGCTCCCGCCTCTCCTGCTCAGCCCCCGCCTGCCGAGGAGGCCCTGCCCGGGACCGGCCCCAGGGTGACTGCAATGGTAATGTACGGTGGATTTGAAGACAGGCAGGGAGGAGATGTGTTCCTCTGTAGTAAGTATGGAGCCTGGCAAGAGTCTAAACAAATCAAAGCAGGGCAAAGTGTGTAAAGAGGTAGGGGAGAGAGGAAAGCCCGTATTTGGACCAATAGACTGAAAGTCTGTTCTTAGCAGCATGGAGAGGATGCAGTGCTGGCAAAAATATCAGATTATTAATGACAAAGATGCTTGCTTCGTGATATTCTGCTTTTAAGTTTACTGTGAGACCTGAGGAAGAAAATGAGAGTTACTTGGGGGTTTGGCTAGAAGGAGCACATTTAATACTTAAATAGTCATTAAGTGGGAGGAATGGAGGAAAAGAGTCTAGGTGTGAGATGACGCCAAGTGTGAACAAGAGAGCAATAAAAGAAAAGTTGTTTTCTGATCTCTCCATGTTATTAAATGTAATACAGCAAAAGACAAATTGCTAGCACAAGCTTCGCCAAAGGAAACTTCACATACTCTGATAGTAACTTAAGACTGCAATTCCAAACCACCACTTAACACCTTTTGTTCGCTGAAACTTTTCCTTATGGTATCAATGGGCAGTTTCCATAATTCAAGTACGTGTTTGCATGGATGATGATACTACTACTTTGTGTTATTTTTCTTTATTGACAATATAGTGTCTTGGTGCGTCTTGGCAACATATGAAGTTCTTTAATGACTCAAAATGCTATGACAGGTGGACTGGGAGGATCTTTCATGTACAGACTTACCATATCTTTGTACATATTTAATTATGTCGTTTTGGGAAATTTTGAATGAGGCCTAATCATGATGGCTAAAAACATATTTTGATCTCCCTTTCATTCTCCTTTTTATACACAGTGCAACTGTCTTCAATACTTACGCAGATCAGGTTTTCTTCTCAAATTTAAAGCTCAGAATTGAAAGACAGCAGAAATGGATACATCTTTTCTTCCTAAATAAAGTGTTTTTTGTGTGTGGGAAGGAGGGGGAAGGTGGAGAAATTCTGACTGAAGTTAGTTAGAAAAGTTGCTGCACCCTGAAGCTGCAGTAACTAATGCTCCTGCTTACCTAGCAAGTCATAAAAAAGTCATACTTTAGCTACTCTAGCCAGCTGCCACATTTATGAGTAAGGGCTCTTTCTACAAATCTGCAGATGGACAGGTATAGCTATACCTATTTCTGTACAGCAGAAAGTAAATATTTACTTGCAGCTGGCAGGTCAACTCAAATTACCTACGAAAAGTTCACTTCAAGTCATTTCTTTGAAATGAATGAACAAACAAAAAATCCACAAAGAAGCAGTTTATGACAGTGGAGTTAAAAATGGAAAGACAAAAGTTCTGTTTTTATCTGTTAGACTTCTTTCAAAAATGTGTTTGGTGATTTAACTACCTGATACTGTGTCTGTATTTTACTTGCCTGCTAAAGGAATTGAAAATATCGTAAATAAAGTGGAGCAGATACTCAGAAATACAATAAGCAAGGTTGAAATCTATGCAGGCCTGACGACAAAAAAGAAGTAGGAAATTAAGTCTACCATATGTGCTAAGACAATGAGTTTTATTTTGAGTAATTATTAATTTAATAATGTTTGTAAAATACTGGAAAATGTTATCCCATGTATACATTAAATGCTGAAGGTCATTATTTAAGCAACATACATTCATTGCACTAGAGGCCATTTAAATAATAATTAAGCATACAGAGCTGCTAAAAGAGTATGTACTTTATACTTACATATGAGGTTAACATACGAATGGAAAATGAGGAGGACTGGGAATGTAAGGAGGAGTACAGTAGGAGAAGAGCAGTGGTTTCCCTGCATATTTCCTGCCTTTAATTTCTGTACACAGTGAAGTTCAAAATTAATTTTTATAGTTGTTTTATTTTACCCAAAGGCATTAATGAGTGATTTTTGAAAGCCAAAATAGGGAAGCAAAGCACCTGGCTTTGCTTGTTAGCATCAATGAGAATGAGAAACCTTAAGCCAAATATAAAAAGGGATTCGCATGTTGCTATGCTAGTTTTTGCCTAAACTGTAAATTAAGTCAGAACTGGTAACAGGACTCATAGTCTTAAACTGACGCCTAACTTGCTTCCATATTGAATGTAATTCCCAACACATTTGTAAGTTATGTCTTAGAACACTGTTAATAAGAAACAGGAAATGTTAAAAATTTTCAAGTATCTAAAATTCTCTTTATCCTTCATAGGCTCATGTGCACGTTTGTTGTCTGTTCAGTCCTGCATATTTAAAATACCCTCAAGCATTTGAATACACAGTAACATAAATGTGACACACACACATACATATATATATGTGTGTGTGTATGTATACTTGTGTATGTTTTACTAATATTTTACTTTGTTTACTTGTAGAATAGCAATCTATACTCCGACTTCAGGGAAACTTAAACATACAGGTTCTATTTTTCAGGAGAGGATTCTAAAAAACATTTTGAGGGCTAGTCTTGGGTGGGACACTGCCCTCTAAAGAAGGGATTCAGTTGCGATAGAAAAAGAGGGGGGAATCTTAACTCAATAACCTAAAAATTACCTGTATAGTTAAATGTGGTGAATGTCTTCTGTGTGCCAAAGATCTCTCTTACGTATTTTAGGTTAGAGAAATATTATATTAAAAATCATAATTCATAACAGAGATGAGATGAGATGTCTTATTCTTCTAAAAAAGTGCTTATACAACAAAACTGGACACTTCTTTTGCTATGGCTTGATATCCTTTTAGCCCAATTTAGATACTGCTTCTTATCACAAAGCAGGACGACCCATTCGATACAGGGTATCTGTCCATATTTCTGAAAAAAAGGCACTGCTATTGTGTTGCATTTTCTGCTTCTCTTGATATATGTTAGGTGTGCTTAGAGTATGCCTAGTCAATAGGGCCCATGAGAGAACTTAGCACTGGCAGTGCCCAACCTGTGAACTTCAAATAGCCCTATGAAGAAGGCAGTTGCATCAATTTTCCGTAGAGTAGCTTTTGTGCTGAAGCAGAACTTTTTCGCCTCATAAGAATGCTCCTTAAAATCTTTCAATGTGCTCAGCTCCATGGGAGAGCATAGGTAACTGTTCTTGACAAGTTTCAGGATCCAGTAGATGGCTAAAGTCTGTAGTAGTTTAGTGTTCAAAGGTAATTAGATCAGAAGCAATTCTTTCCTTTGAGACCTCATGAGATTTCACATTAGCCTTCCAGTTTCAGTCCCCTTATTTAATACTGTTAAATTTATTTTAGGATATTTTGAATTTGTAGAAGTGGGCTAAAGTCACTGACTCATTAATATCAAATTCTTCATTAAGTTCCTTGTAATATCTGACGGAATGATTGTCAATAATAGCTCTTTGTTCTTTTCTAAATTTCAGGGAATAGCATCTGCTCTATACAGTTTCTGAGTAGAAAGGAGTTAAAGAGAATTCTGCACAGTATACAAGTCATCCAGCTGGGTGATCTTTCTGTCTGCCTGATCTAATTACCTTTATTACCACCTCCTCCGCAAATAAATATTTTAGCTTGTCTTTTTGAGGGTTTAGGAGTGTAGGCATTTGATGTCTGGAAGGAATGCCTTCATTTCCGTTTGAAATCTTGAGCTGTGAATTTATTGAGCCTCACACAGAAGTCCACAAAGATCTGATTGTTTTGGGGAGTGATTAGTGTGGATTTGCCTCAGACTGTTCCTGATGAGGAAGACATGGCTGCATATTTCCTTCTCTCTAGCTCCGCCTCTGTGTAGAACATGACTTTTTCTCCCTTTTTCCCTGGGGCATAGTATCTCTGCTTGGTGTATCTAATTGATTTTTCTATATCACAGGATTGGAGCTTTGCCAGTCTTCTTAGGCTCTGCCGAAAGCTTTTTATAGATCTCTCCTTCCTGCTCCCTTAGCTTTACTTATGAGTCTTTTCCAATTGTCAGCTTTGGTGTATATAAGTAATTTTTCATTTAATTTTTGTCTTGTTTAAGTGGGGAAGTAGTAACCTGCTTCCTTCAGGTTGCTATTTTGATAGTCTTTCAGGGTGAGGCAGATGGATCCCTATTCTTTCTAAGAATGATAGATAGAGACTAGATCAAGGACCTGCTCTGCAGATGTCACAGGAATGTCCTACGTTATTAAAGAACTGAAACTGTATTAGTATGTGACAGAAACAACTGAATGACATCTAAAGCAGTTGATAGTACTGGCACTGGGATGAGACCACATGCTTTTACACAGAAACTGACTTATGGCATCACTAAAAAGTAGGTAACATTAAGACTTGCTGAGTTGTGTGTGTGGAACGTTACTGAAGTTACCAGTTGCAGGAAGAAGGTGATTCTTGACTTTCCTTTTTCTTGATTTTTTTCCTTTTTCCTTCCAGGAGGGAGTCTGTGTTCTAACATGTATAATTTCTATCCCTAGGATGGCTACATGTTTTGATCACTTTAGGGAGGGCGAAAAAGCAACAGAAATGGGTGGAAAAAAATGAAACTCCAGTCTTCTTTCCCTCACAGTTGGATGGATTTAGATATGTACTGCTGCAAAGTCTATTGACCTAGGAATTTCAATAGCTTGATAATCTTAACTGAGTTTGCATTTGTTTTTCATGACTGTAATAGAATGAACTTAATTTGAGATCACTGAAGGTGTGAGGGAAGCTTTTCTCCAATTAAACTGCATTATTCCTTTATTTTATCTAATTCAGGAGTTTGTGACTGATAAGTGAAATCTAAAATAAAACTGGAATTTTAAGTCATACACAAATGGTTAATAATGAGGGTTTAGAGGAGTTATATACATTTTTTTTCTTCAAAGTATATAATGAAAAAATAGGGAGTTAAAATTGATACACCTAAGATCTGTTTAGCATTACAGTATGATTTATTATATTACTAGAAATGACATGAAAGTATTATAGTTTTAATTGGTTAGAAAGCAATATTACAAGAAGTAGTGAAAACTAGGGTCTTTTCTATTATTAAAAGTAAAGTTATATTTCCATACCCTGGTAAGTTCAGTTTTAAATTTATTCATCCATGTGGAAACAAGCCGTATGGCTGAGCCATTCCAAAATCAAAATGTGTAAAAGCATTCTGCCCCACCAAAATTACTCTTTTTCCTTTTTTTTTTTTTAAGGGCTTAAGTGTGCTTTGTTGTTACATGCTTATACTAATTCATAATTTGCACCTCCTCAGGTAAAATGTAGGCCATCAGAACTTCTTGGTGTTTTCCCCAACAGCCAACAAGTCTCCTGTTATGTCAATAAGGTGTTGCTGTCTCCCTCTGTGAAAGCACATGCCCTCTGTTCATTTTCTCATTTGGATCCGGTTCTTTTTTTTGTTGCATGAGGATCATTCTTCCCTGAACTGCATTGATGTCTACTGATTCAGCGCTGAACAACCAGACTGACCCATAACCTAAAGATGTAATGTTGCTCTTGAATAACCAGCGTGAACAGCTGAAAACAGCTAGAGCAGAAATTGCACAATCAATGATTTGTGCAGCCTTGTTATCCCAGCTAGACTCAAATACTAGATCTTCTCAGATGCCCGAAGAAAGTCTCCTTTAAGCAAACAGTTCTTTAGAGTCTGACTGTCAGGATGTAGCTATTGCAAAAAAAAACACAAAAAACGAAAAACAGCATCCTCTTGTGATACAGACTGCTGACCTCCACTCTTTAGCAGTGAAGAGTTTGAGAAACTATTGCCAAGAAGCAAACAAAAAGTTTTTTTAAGAAAAATATTTTAAAATAACTTTATGGAAAATATTATGTAATTCATTCAATGAAACAAAAAAACCCACTAATATTGTATAAAAGGAAGATACGTTTGCATATAAGCTCCTAGAAAGAAACCTAAAAACTCAGTACTGAAATTACTGTATATTTCTAAGATAAATTAAATGTGTAAATTAAATATGTAAATTAAATATGTTAAGTATGTATGAGTGATTATCTTCATAGAATAAAGTTTACCTGTGTATCAGATATTATTTCTGAAAAAGCAAATGTTCCTTTATACCTTTAAATTTTCCCTCTTGTGTCAGGAGCCTGGGACTCCTGAAGGCAAATCTTACTAGTAAAGACTGAGGTGCAGAAGTCATTCAGTACCTTGCCCTTCTCTGTATCTTTTGTCCCCAGGCTCCCTGCCCCACTCAGCAGGAGGACCACATTTTCCCTAATCTTCCTTTTATGTTGGGCTGATATACCCTTCTTGCTCTTCACTTCTCTCACCTGAATCAACTCCAGATGGAGTTTGGCTTTCTTTACCGTATTCCTGCATGCTCAGTATCTTGGTATTCCTCCTGGGCTACCTGTGCCTGGTTGCACATGTTTTTGCTTCCTTTTTTATACTGAGTTTTGTCAGGAGCTGCTTGTTCATCCATGCATACCTCCTGGCACTTTTGCTTGACTTCCTGCTCATTGTAAGGACTGGTCTTGAGCATGGAGGAGGTGATTGATGAAAATCAGTAAGATTTCCTGTAGCTGCCTTCTTTCCAGAAACCATATTACATGGGATTCTCCCAGGCAGGTCCCTGAACAAGCCAAAGTCTGTTAGTCTTTACCTTGCCCCCTCCTCGCAGGATCCGGGACTGCATCATCTCATGGTGGTCTTGCCCCTGACCTTCACATCTCTGACAGGTTCTTCTTGTTCCTAAGTATGAAATCCAACGGAGTACCTCCCCTTGACTCCTTGGTAAACTGTGTCAATATGTTATCTTTAACACACTCCAGAAATCTTCCAGATTCATTTAGCCTTGTCATGTTGCTCTTCCAGCAGACAGTGCACTATGATGGGAAGGGCCTGTGAATATGAGGCTTCTTTTAGGTGTCTAAAAAAGGAAATCTACTTCATCTTGGTCAGGTGATGTGTAGTAGACAACTACCACAATGTCACACATGTTGGTTCTCCCTTTCATCCTGACCCATAAGCTCTCATCTGCCCCCCCACACAGCCCCAGGCAGAGCACCAGGCATGCCCACTGCTCTCATATGCAGGGCATCTCCGCTCCTGACTTTCCCAATCTGACCTTCCTAAAGAGCCTGTATACATCTGTTATAACACTCTAGTCCTGTGATCTTTACAACGATCTCCTCATGATCCCAATGAGATCATAGCCCTACAACTGTCCTCCAAGTACAGATCTCTAATTCCTCCGTTTGTTTCCTATGCTGTATGCACTAGTGTACAGGCACTTCAGAGAAGCATCCAGTTGCACAGATTTCTCAGAAAATGTAGAAAAAAAAATTATATACCTCAGGAAAATGTAGCAGTATGTTCGTGTTCTACATGAAGAATAAATATATTTTTCAGCTGGAGTGAACTATTACAGAAATACATTTTGTATACCACAGCATCATGTAGCTAACAAATACTAGAAAAACAAGGCTGAAAGGGAGGTTGAAAGGGAACTGTGGAAGAAGCTTCATTCAAGTCTACATTGAAGATTATTAGAAGGAAGGACAAAGAAGGAAAAAAAAGAAAAACTATCTGGATTTATTTTATTCACATGCATCATCGGTAAGCTGTGCTGCTTTTTTTTTTCTTGGCAAGGAAAATAGCAAATACTCTTTATAAAGAAAAAGAAAAATTCTCTTTATTAAGAACAAGGTAGACGAGTATTTATTTTTAAGTATTTATGTCCACTGGTTGAGACTACGGTGTTCAAAAAAAAAAAAAGCCAAAACAAAAAAACAAAACTTGTTATATTACTCTACTTCTATACTCTTTATGAAATACTTTTGCAAAAATTATAGGTTAGAACTACATTTCAAAAAATACCGGTCATTTGATTAGTTCTGGCTATAAAATAAATCAGAGCTGATAGGCAGTTTATAATAACATGTTACTGAAACATTAAAAAAATACTAAAATTCACGTAAATTCAAATACAGAATCATTATATATTTGGTACATGATCAATTACATGTGAAACAGTATACTGATATCATAAACACCAAAAGTCATATAGTATTCATTTAGAAAAGGTAGCTATAGATTAGAATGTATTCTATAAAAGGAGATGAATAATGAAGCTCGTTGAGAGGTACATTAGTCGTCACTGATATTATGTATTTCTCAGTGTAAAACTAACCAGTTTTCAAATATATAACAATCCTTACTTATTAAACCTTGTGTGATAGGGACAAAAAGCACTGAAAGGTGGACCATCACCACTATCAAGATTTTCCAGTGTGTAAACAGACCGTGTAAAGAATTTATACTCATGCCACAGGTGGACTTTTGCTTTTCTTTTTATCTTTTTAAATTAGGGGTAAAAAAAGAAGTGTTATTCAACCCACAGCCTTGTGTCTCATTTAATTAACCCTACAGTGAGCATGGCGGAGCACTGGAACAGGCTGCCCAGAGAGGTTGTGGAGTCTCCTTCTCTGGAGATCTTCAAAACCCGTTTGGACACAGTCCTGTGCCACGTGCTCTAGGTGACCCTGCGTGTGCAGGGGGGTTGGACTAGATGATCTCTAGAGGTCCTTTCCAACCTTAAGCATTCTACGATTCTATGAAATCCTGCAAAAACAGTTTCCCAGTAGTTTTCACTGGCTTTCACTGGATTCCTCTTATAACACTTCTTCCCTTTCTCTTGGTTTCTCTGGATATGTGTAATTAAGAAATTATGATTTGATGGATTTGAATCCAAAAATGATTTGGATTATATATATAAACTGCCTCTACTTCAGTATGTATATATCAAGAACGAAGTGGGTTAGAGAGGTAGACTATCCAATTTCAGAGGACTGAGAAAATCTCTTTCACATTGCTGTTGAAATGTGAAGATATGATCATCATATTCTACTCATGTCATCACCCATTCATATCACCATGATATGAATGAAAGCTACTATGCTGCTTATCTCACCTGTGTTTCAAATAAGGCTTACCCCCACTTCATGATCTCAACAAAAGTCCTTATGCTTGTCAGTGCGAATGATCCTCAGCCTTCCCTAATCTGCCATCATGCTGTATTTAACTTTCTTGTTACTCCCACAAAACTTCACAGACTTTGTCTATTGCTCTCTGCTTGCTTTTACAGTGATGTGACATATCTCTTTGCTAGACTTGTATTTTCATCTGTATTTGGTCTGCACTTTTTTTTAATGTTTTCTCATGTAGCTCACATGACTGATTCAACCTTTCTCATCTGCCCTCCATAGTTCCTTTACAGCACAATTAAGGGTTTTTTTTCCATACAATATACTGATTTCTGGTCACTGTTAATAGTGGACTTTGAAAAACATTGCTTTCTTTCCAAGCTCTTGCTTCCTTGTTTTTATTCCTTCTAGATATTATTCCTTCTTTATTACCTGGAAAGAAATAGAATATTGAATTGCTACATTTAATCTATATTATACAATTTAATAAGGAGTATGTGAGGCTAAACTGCATGATGATTTATTTCTGTGCAAGTCCATATAAAATAATGGGCATCACAAGAAAACTTTTCTCTGAAAAGTTTTGTTCATAGTCTTCCAGCATAAAATTATTTTGTAGCACTTTTCTCTGCTTTACTTCACAGACTACCTTACAGATAGATCTATAAAAGAGTACTATTGAATATAACCTTGATATGTGAAATGGTTACAGTGTCTAAACACAAGCACAATAAAAATGGTGTGCTTTTAGCCTTAATTCCCAAACAGTAGAAAACTGAGTTTAAACAATAGAACTTCAGTATGTTGTTTCATACACCGGTGGACTATCAGCTCAATCAGCTTCTGTTTGGAAGTTTACAGGTAAAGAAAGACCAGTAGATTTGTCTTTGCAGTTCTCAGCTATTGCTCAGAAAGATGAAAAATCAGTGGAATATGAAAGATAGAAGTCTTACTGCTCTTATGAGTTAAAGCATTAGAATGGTTTCTGCCAAAGTTACCGTGGAAAAACATATATATCTTCCACAGGAATGGAAATGTTTTGAAAGAGCATACTGATGGTGATGAACAACAGAGTAATATTCAGTGATCTTTAATTAAATCATTTACAGCCTGCACTTTGCTCAGTTAACAATATTATAATATTTTTAGTAGAATGCTGGGTATTAGAACACTGCTGATGGTAGCCAACTGTAAACAGTAAGAGTAAGAATGCCTTACATAAATCAGGGAGACTATCAAAAAGTCAGTTTATCTTTTTCTAATAATTATATTGTTAAAATGTCTGGTTCTATTTTTTTCTTATACTAACTTGTTATATGATTTTACAGTCCTCTTATGGTAGTTATTATGCATCAATTGCCTTGATATGCAGATTATGATTATTTTGCACAGCCCTAAGACCAAATCAGTAAAGCTGACTGGGCATTGCCCCATAACTTTTTGATACACACTGTCACTATAACTTATTTTCCTATTGAAAAGACTATGATTTGATCTGCTGTTTAAATATAAACACAGAGGCAATCACAGAGGCTTTCTGAAGAGACGTTCAATAGATACAGTCAGTGGTGAGATGCAGATGTGTGTAGGTAGCCTTGAGTTCACTCAGCAGCTCTGCAGAGCCTCGCTGCGTTCTGCGTGCCATCTGCTTCATGGGCCATTTCACAAGTACTTTCAGGAAGACCAGATGTCCCATCAGAGGTTGCATGTTGCAATAGCTTGATATTTCATTCATGAGTTATGTAAGGAAATAAGGCCCGATGAATCCCACTCTGGCAGTCAAGAACTTCTGTTTCAGGTCACAAGCCAGCTAATATTTAAAAATGGTGACCAAAGGTCATACCTTTCACTGTGATTCAAGTTGAAGAGTGGTCATCATAATCAAATCATAATGTTCTATGATTAATGTCAGAAGGGAACAGAAACTAGCTTATTCTTTCAGAGGAAAAAAAAACAGTGCCCAAAACAAAAATAGACAAAAAAAAAAAAGAAAAAAAAAGAAAAAAAAAGTGAGTTTTTGCTTTCAGTTAAACAAAGGTTTTGCATAAGTAAATAACATAAATTGAAGCAGTGGTATATAACTGAAATAAATACATCTGGTTTGCAAGCCAAATTTAACACTGATGGAGGACTTTGTTTTTATTCATTTCCATTAAAAACAACAACAGCAAGCAAATGAAAATCCTATATCCTGCAAAAGGATAATTGCAATTGAGTTAGTAAGATTATTGCAGTGTCTGCAACCAGTAATGCAAGTATTTCTATCATTGCCTCCTCCTGCCTTTGATTATCAAGCCTGAAAGACTGGATTTCTCTTTACATCATGTAAAGGTAGGCATTAAGACAAATCCTGATCAGGCTTCTCTCCAGGTAACAAGAGACCTCAAGCACTCTCAGTTTTCACATACCACCTTGAGCTTAGCAATGTTCACTATCATTACAGTTGTCAATAATGATACCAAGGAATTCATCAAGGAAGGATATATTGTTTTATCAGAATTATCTTATTTTTATATCAAGCTTTTTCACAATAGCTCACAATGACTGAGGTTGGTTGCCACAGAGAATATTAAGGGATAAATCCTGTATGTATTCTAGGGCTGTATTTCGCTTGACTGACTTTATTTGCATTACAATAGGAGAAAAAATATGCATATCTGTGCATAAAAATACTAAGAAATAAAAAAAACATTGGACAGAAGAGCATTAATACAAACAGATCAAGTGCTCCTGCAAACAATACTGTCATGAGAAAAAGGAAGTTGAAAATAGTCATTTATTTAGAGATGGAGTATGATTTAATATAACTCCTAGGAAATGTAATCATAAACAAGAAATTTTTCTCAGTAAAAGGAGCAGTGAGCAACAACAGGCCTGGATTTCCATGTTCGACAGAGATAATTTGTATTATGCAATACCTCAGAGAGAGACAAACCAGAACATCATGCAGAGACAGTTTCACAATTAAAAATATATTTTTAAAGTGTTTGTTGACTACAGGTGTGTCTAGAGAGAGTTTTAGAAGATGAACAAGACTTAAATGTCCTCCATGCTTCATGGAAGTGTAGTAACAGAGCAGAAGAATCAAAGCTGCATGAGTAACAAAACCAGCATGCAGCTTCAAGTCATTACAAACCCCATTGAGATCCCTCTTGGTGGTATGGCTAAATCTGACAGATTTAGACAGAATATATGAAATAATTGACTCCTGCTAGGGTTGGTTATCTATTTATAGATCAGCTTATTTTTGAAAAACTTCAAAAAGTGAAGAATTCATTTTGATAATTGCAAACATCCAAATGCAAAGTCATTCTGTTAAGAATGCAACAAAAGCTTTAGAGAGGCCTAAAGAGAAGACGGGGCAATTTAGACTCTAACAAAACAATTTTTTAAAAAAGCACAGAAAATATGTTCTTAGTTTAAACTGGTATTTGCTTATTAAAAGTAATTAAAATTGGTTGATTTGTGTATGACACATAATGACCCCTGGATTAATGCCAGAAAAGAGCCATATCTATTTAAATGTAAGCCACAAGAGCAAATTCCTGGCTGTATACAGAACAAGTTTTTAAAAATCTTGACATAAGTTTAAACTTTTTTATGCTAGTTGAATAAATGAGAAAATATCCCTCTGAGAAAAGGAAGCAGGATTTTCGCAATGCTATTTCACAATGAATCACTTAAAGTCTTGACCCTGCCTTTTTGCACAAAGCAACTGGTGGATCCATTGTGGGCTCATTATGAAATTTGGCAGTGAAGTCTGAGAGATGGGTTAAAAGGGTAGGAGTGAAATTTGTCCTTCCTGGAATAGTCTCTACATTTAGCCACATATTATTGTTAAAATAAATTTAAATACTCTGAATTTATGAACGTCAAAAGGTTATTTTAAAATCCTAAATAGACTTTGTGATATTGCTCAGTTCATGTTTTTATTTCTATTCCAAAAAGGTACTTTGTTCTTGAGAAAAACAGATGCTACACTACACAGTGCAATATGTTCTACAAAATTTTGAAGTATGTTACCTGACTCTTCCTGGACCTGACACTAACTTGTGCGTGTTGTGTTTTTTGTTTGTTTTATTTGTTTATTTTTAATAAGTTTTACCTGGTAGCCTTAGGGATAGAAGAAGCTCAACCTCATGTGTCTTAATTTTGTATCAAGAAACGTAAAATAGGATGTACATAGAAATTTGTAAAAGATTGGTGAAAATGCTTCTGTTATAACTTTGTTGATTATAACCAATTTATATGCTGCTTGTCATATATTGTAGGATATTCTTTATTCCAATATTGTATGGATGATAAGTGTTAAGATATCTTGAGAAACATCCTGGAAATTCCATCAAGCTTTATTTAGGAGAGAAAAAAAGAAAAGTTCAACTAGACTTTTCTTTGCAGCTCTTCTCCCAGACAGAAGTTAAGTTTCCCTAAGAACATTACTAATCCATTTACTTCTTTCTTAGTTCTGATGCACAATGATACAGACTGGCCATTTGGATGAACTAAAGGAAAACGCAAACAAAATAGCCTCATGGAAAGCCATACATCTAGGAAAAACAACACAGAACTGTATTTGTGAATTACAGACACTGAAAAGGACATGGCAGTTTTTGAGACCTATCAGATGAGCATAGATATGTATATTGCTAATCCAGTATTATGGTCAGTACCAGTAATGCAATCCTTAGTGCAACCAGTCTTTAGAGGAAGGCAGAAACGTCAGGCAGGCTGCAAACACTTCCCTGCTCCCTTGGGACTGGGCACTGCGCGTGGTCCCGGCTGACTGTGGTGGGAAGGAATACGGCGCGCAGCTGAGAAGTCACGCAGTCCATCACCGAGATGCAGAACCTGTGGCTAGGAACTAGATAAATTCAGACTGAAAACAGACCCACTAAAATAAATAAAGTACTTCTCATAACCCAATTTCTAAATCAAGGTCTGTTTTTTTTTTCTAATTTGGAGAAAATACGTAATAGTATTTAATAGTAAATACTATTAAAATTTCAATCATAATGATGGATTTTTCATTTGCACTTTCTTATTTTTAGTTATTGTTTTCACTACTTGTGAGCAGTGCAAAAATTTACTTCCTACAGTAAATGTACCTCCTTTTTTACGTAATCATTTATACAAGTCCAATTTGAAAGCAACAGACTACTGCGCCTGTTAGTATTGTAATGCCTACTCGGAAGGGGTGAAATGGTATACATATAACCTGGTGCAGAACTCAACCCATAGCCTTCACAGAATGTCACATCATTTTGTGTTTTCTAGGAATAGCAATAAATCTGTTTAATATGGTCAAATGCTTGCCAAAATAGTTGAATATTTTAAAAGGTGACTATAAAATAAAGCAATAAATGCATCTTCAATTTAAGTTGCAATATCTCATGAAAGAAGGAGACATAAAACAAGATTTTAATTTCTTGAGAGTAAACTTTATAGTTTACTACAGACACAAATTGTCCCCGTGGAACCTTGTAACTACATGTTATTGCTTTTTGATGTACATGAGATTATAATAAGCATAATTCTTCTGTATTACCCAACTATGTAAACCTCTGTGATTAAAATAAACTTCTGATGAGTGCTCCCCCTAGAATATTTAGTGTTTCACATCATGTTTGACATGATCCATGAGAAAACTGTATCATACTTTCTTAAAAAAGCCAGGACTCCTAATTAATAAAAGAATGTTCTTTTTCTTTTTCCTATTTAAATATATTTTTTCCTAATTATTATTCATTGCCATGCTACTTAGCTAGCAAAAATCACAGAAAAATGATCCACAAAACTTACTGAAGCATAAATAAGTTTCATGGTGATAAAATTGGGGGATTTCATTGGCTGTTAAATATTTAACAAGAACCCTGGTGTCTTTTCTACAGAAATGTTTACATCTTAGGAATGCAAACACTTGGTAGACTTTCTAATCATCAGACAAAAATATTGTCCAAATATGCTATTCTAAATAGTTTCCTTATCAAAGAGAAGGCCAGTCAATATCTGCAGGCCAGCTATTGAAAGAAAAAAGGGAAATAAACAATGGACTGTTATATTATATTATTCTCCCAGTGTTCTTGGTGCAAATTAAACAGAACATAAGTGTACTTAACAGCACTATGAAATTGTAACTAGAAATGTCTACTTTGAAAAGATTTCTTATGCAAAAGTCAGTGCTATCAGAATTTCTTTTTTTTATTGCAAATTTTCAATGTATTTTTATGCTTTTGCTTAAGAATATCATGAAAATGCTTTCAGACTGTTTCTTTGGCAGGACTTGGTGTCCATTAATATATATAAATATGCCTTTTTGAATTTTTAACAAGTATATACACACAAAGTCTTCATTCAGGAAAAAAAAAGTAAAAAAAAAAAGTAAAAAATCCTATTTCAAAATCTGTGATATCAAAACAATAGCATTTGTTGCCATCTCTTCCCTCCTTCTTCCACCTTTTCTTTGAAACCAATGGCACATATGCTAGGTAGATTGCTCCTGCTTTGCAGCTACTTCTAACAGGAACAAAATGTACAGTAGTTTTTCCATTACCAGACTCTAAACAGGTACATTTTATTTTCTGGCGAGTGCTCACTGTCTCCTAGGAGATTGATCAGATTGTGAAAGGGTATGCGAAACTGAAAATCAAGATAGAAGTTAACTCTCTGAGGCTGTTCTTAATCTCTACCTTTCCCTCAAGCAAAGCAAGGAGCCTGAATCGTAAGAGCAAGAATGTAAATATGAAAGGGAAAGAAAAATTAATCTGGTCATCTTTTATACAGCTAATACAAGGAAAGAATACGAAGTAAGTATGAAATTCAAGAAAAAAAAAAAGACAAAACTTTATGGAATAAAAACAATTAAAGTGTAAGGAGAGTATTTACCACATCTCATAGAAAAATAGAAAAAGCTAATGTCACCAAAATGGCAGGAGTTTTGAGACCTTAGCATAACTCAAGTGCTTGTGGTCTGTTCCAGTGGTCTGTTCTCTCACTGAGACAGGGAAAGCCAAGACCTCCACACACCTTGACCACTAACCTCTTGGGCTAGAAAATCCTCAAGATAGCTAGTCCTCAGTACAGTGTGAGTCAGAGGATTTGGAATTTGGCTAGAGGGGACGCCTGGAAACCATGGCATTTGAGGTCTAAGATCCCCAGAATGCTATGGGAAACATCTGGAAAAGCAGGATGTTTTTTATTACAGTTTTTATTTTTTAGAAGTTAGTGGAAACCAAAACTTTCTCATAACACATTTCTGTTTGACAAATCAATATTTTCCAGTGAAAAATTACTCCATTTGGGGAATTCCTGGCTGAGATTATTAGGGCTGGTTTTCAAGGAAAACAGAAAGAATAGACACCTTAAATATTAGCTGTTCCACTCATTTTTTGATATAAATGACTCTGAAGTGTGAAAGAATTAAAAAGAAACACTTGTCAACTATGCTGATGCATTATTATTATGTTTTTGAGACAGTTTATGCTGAAAAAGTAGGATTTTTCTCCTTTTTGCACTGAAATAATTTTTCATTAATCATGGGAAGACGGGGTCAGGCTCTTCTCTGTGGTGGCCAGTGGCAGGACGAGGGTTAACGGGTGTAAGTTGAAACACAGGAAGTTTAATCTCCATATGAGGAAGAACTTCTTTCCTGTGAGGGTGTCAGAGCCCTGGGACAGGCTGCCCAGAGAGGTTGTGGAGCCTCCTTCCTTGGAGAATTTCAAAACCTGCCTGGATGCCACCCTGTGCCACGTGCTCTAGGTGTCCCTGCTTGTGCAGGGGTGTTGGACAAGATGATCTCTAGCAGTCCCTTCCAGCCTTAACCATTCTGTGATTCTGTGATTAGTGCTTCTAAGACATATTTTGCAAAACATGTGGTCTAATTTCGCTCCTGTTTTCATCGTGCTTTCTTTTTCTCTCTCACACCTGCACACAGAGAACCACAAGTACATCCAACACTCCCCCACTCTCCCAGCGACTTAACTGACAGCTAGTCTTGTTCCAGAATCCACCATTTTATAAGAACATGATATTTTCCTCTCCTCCGTAGCACTGAATGACTCAAAAAGGCTCTCCTTCAGCACACCTGTCATTGAACTGCCATGCACTTCTGCCCACTTGCCTTGGTTGCGGAGGGCAAGGTGATGAGAAACTGGGAAGGATGAGTGGGTCACAGTGGTTGATTTCTGTCTGGAGGAAACTATATAGAGAACTGTAGTGTCCTTTTATCTGTCAATGATGTAACAGAGTCTGACATGCCTAGCAGTAGGCAGAAGCAGCTGTCAGTAGTAGTAAAATTTATTAGTAGCTTTTTTTGAATAAGAGGGCTGATGGACTAACACAGAGTAGAGGGGAGTTCTGCCGAATCATTGGTTTGCTTAGAGGCTGAGGCTGCTGATAGCCCACCTTGGAGTGTTGTGTAGCGCTAAATATATATTGAGTAATTCAGTGGCACAACCCACTGACGGTACTGTCAGTGATAAGAGAAAGATCTTTTAGCTGTGAGGCAGAGACCCAAACCTGCTAGTTTAAAAAGGCCTCACCAGGCTCAGCTAGGCTTCTTCATAAACATGACGAGAAGATTTTTTTCTGTGCTTGTTGTAAAGTAAAAGCAAAAGCTTGCACTTTATAACAAATAAAAAAGAGCAATGGATAAAGAAAGTGATTTAAAAACAACACAAATATTTCCTTATAATTATAATACCTAATTATTATATTTATACCTAATAATTATATTTATTATAATTATAAAATACCTAATCATAGAATGCTTAAGGTTGGAAGGGACCTTTAGAGATCACCTAGTCCAACCCCCGTGCACATGCAGGGTCACCTAGAGCACGTGGCACAGGACTGCGTCCAAGCGGATTTTGAAGATCTCCAGAAAAGGAGACTCCACAACCTCTCTGGGCAGCCTGTTCCAGTGCTCTGTCACCCTCACTGTCAAGAAATTTTTCCTTAGGTTCCTGTGGAACTTTTGCTGTTTCAGTTTGTGGCCATTCCCTCTAGCTCTGTCGGTGGCCACCACTGAAAAGAGGCTGGCCTCATCCTCTTCACTCCCTCCATTGAGGTATTTATAGACACTGATCAGGTCCCCTCTCAGCCTTCTCTTCCCCAGGCTGAACAGGCCCAGCTCCCTCAGCCTGTCCTCATAGGACAGATGTTCCAGGTCCCTGATCATCCTTGTAGCCCTGCGCTGGACTCTCTCCAGCAGCTCCACATCCCTCTTGTACTGTGGTGCCCAGAACTGGA
>NW_010582736.1:843266-875128 GCF_000705375.1 Tinamus guttatus
TGACAACATTCCTGTATTTCTCCCAGGGGGCCTGTCCTTTTTTCCACATTCTATATACCGCCGCCTTCTGCTTGAGCATTGCCACAAGCTCCTTGCTCATCCACGCAGGTCTCCTGCCCCCTCTGCCTGACTTCTTACACACAGGGATGCACTGTTGCTGGGCGTGGAGGAAGTGCCACTTGAAAACTAACCAGCTCTCTTGGGCCCCCCTTCCTTCTAGAGCTCTAGCCCATGTGATTCTTCCAAGAAGGTCTCTGAAGAGGCTGAAGTTGGCCCTCCTGAAGTCCATGGTGGCAAGGCTACTTACAGCCCTACCTCCTCCTCATTGGATCCTGAACTCCACCAACTCGTGGTCACTGCAGCCGACGCTACCCTCCACCTTCACATCTCCAACAAGTCCCTCTCCATTTGTTAGTACAAGGTCGAGTAGCCCACCTCTCCTCATTGTCTTCTCCACAACCTGCATCAAAAGTTATCAACGCTCTGCAGGAACCTCCAGGACTGTTTGTGCCTGGCTGTGCTCTCCTTCCAATTGATGTCAGGGTAGTTGAAGTCCCCCATGACGACCAGGGCCTGTGACCATGAGGCAACATTCAGCTGACTATAGAAGGCCTCATCAACTTCCTCATCCTGGTCAGGTGGCCTGTAGCAGACACCCACCACAGTGTCTCCCACATTAGCCTGCCCTCTAATCCTTACCCACAAACTCTCAACTCGCTCATCCTCCACTCCCCGGTTGAGCTCCATGCATTCCAGTTGCTCTCTCACATAAAGAGCAACTCCACCACCTCGCCTTCCCAGCCTGTCCTTCCTAAAGAGCACATAGCCTTCCATGGCAGCGCTCCAGTTGTGTGAGCTATCCCACCACGTCTCTGTGATTCTAATGAGATCATGACGCTGGGACCGCACACAGATCTCCAGTTCGTCCTGCTTATTCCCCATGCTTCGCGCATTGGTGTACAGGCATTTCAGGGAAGTAACCGAGCCTGCAGGTTCCCTATAATTATAGAATAATTGTAGAAAAAGAAAAACAATTTGATTGATGACATTGTGCTGCTTTTGTTACGAATTTAAAGCTGATATAATCAAAAAAGGAAGAAATTAATTATCTGCATTTATAAGATGAACACTAGAAAGTGGTAAAGCAGTAATGAGCAGAATCATCCTTCCCACCCCCTTTTTTTGGTATTTAAAATCACTATTAAAAATATCAACATTTCCTCACATTAATTCTTAAGATATGTAAGTTGCAGTCTTCGCTGTTTTCTTTTTTTTTTTTTTTTTCCTATAGCAGTTCATGAACAAAAAAGTAACTATAGTAACTCCATGGTAACTACTGGAAAATGATAACATCTTAATGGTGAATCCTAAATGTGTTACGGAGGGAGAATCAGGACACAAAAAGAGCACGCAATTTTTAGGAACTTATACCTTCAAGTATCATGAACATGATTGCAGGCAAAAGCTGGCTCAGTACTTCAGGCTCATTATCTCAAAGAGTCTGTAGCAAACCTTTTCAAAGTCTTTGCCAGGAAACAGAGAAACAAAAACTGAATTAACAATTACATGAACTTGATAATGGAGCCAAAGAACAAATTCTAATTCAATCAATTGTTAATTGATACTGTGCCACTAATGTTAGAGAAAAAGAAAAAAAACAGTAGTGAATTAGGGGAATGCGTACGTGGCAATGGTTCAGTTTGCATACTCTGTGGTCCTACAAAACACCAAAATTTTACAGTGAATATTTGTGCTGTGTTAGCTGTAATAAGATCTGTAATAAGATGGGCAAAAATTATGATTTCATTCAGCCACGGTCTTCAAAATGCATTTCAGTGGAACTCATGCAAAGCGTTTGTTGATCCTAACATCCTAATAGGTTTAGTTTACACTGACTTGACCACATGTCAGAAAAAAGTATCTATATCAACTTTTCTCCAGTCCCGTTTATGCATTGGACTCTGTCTTTTGCTCTACCCTCTCTTTGGGGTAATAAACGCTACTATTTTATCAATTAAATGCCTGAATTAAATTTCAGTTGAAATATTGCATTTGTTTTCAAATCAGAAAGGGAAAAAGATGCAATTTTGAATCCTTTCCTTATGTGGAATATTCCACTCATTTTAACAATCTCACTTTCATAATTATGCAAATCTTGATGGTTATAGTAAACTTTATCTAAAACATGGTATTCCAGAGCTCATAATTTTAGTTCCTTGCAAGTTCCTTCAAAGTATTTGGTACTGGTGGCTATTTAATAGTGCTTATCACTGAACCTCTGACCTGATGTATTCTCTCAGCAATATTTTCTCTTGAAATACCATAGTTATACATTTTTCAGATGAATGATAATTTACTTTTTTGTACTGGGAATGTTACACAACTTTTTATATAGACCACATGGGAGGAAATAGCTTTCTGCCTCTGACTCACGGCTGACAAGCTGCTCTTTTCAGCATGTGGAGGTCTCCTGAGATATTTAATGGCAGTGCTAGTTCCCAATAGAGAGATTATAGATAATCCTATGGAAATGTTACCTACACATACAACTTGTTCTCCATATACATCTCCTTATTCTCACATGTATATTTAGAAATTCTAAATCTATCTTTCTATTTGGGATTTAAATAAAGCCTATATTCTGGGGACATTACAGGCTTTGCAGAGACAAAGATGGTGTCACTACCAATCTTTTGTATGCATAGGCATTTGTGAAGTGGAGATGTGACACAGAGCATATCAGCCTCATTGAGAGGCAACAGTCTCTCTAAAAATGCCTTTGTCTACTCAAATATTCTTCTGCCGCTAATGAGAATCCTCAGATTTGAATAAAAATACTTTTAAAAGATTCTTTTATCATCTCAATGTCTTAATTCTGGTGTGTGCTTTCACCTCTAGACTACTGAAAAATAGAGGAAACAATATAATAAAAACACCCCCAAATCCTATCATAGCTTTATATATAAAGAAGCTAAAAATTGTTAGAAGTAATTTTCTAAAGGGTTTCAATATAAAAACACATATTTTTGTCCCAGAACAATTGAAGCTTGAACAAAATCTCACAAACTACTCAGACATATTGTTCAATAAATGTATTATATTTACTACAAAAATAAATAGAGTAGACAAATGAACTGTGATAATAATGTGCAAACTCACAGTCTATCCTTACTCCTGAGCTTTTCTTTTTCTTTTATTAGATATGTTATTTGGGGACCTTAATAAATGGGTCAGTGGTCTCATCACCACAATTAATGTTAGGCTATGTGAGTTAAGACTCATCCCACAAACACAGAGGGGCACAGAGGAATGACGAGGGTTGGGGAAGTGTCCATAACCTCATCAAGGAAATGGAGCTCCCAGGATGGCCGTCCCAGGGCCATCCCAGGACAGCCACCCAGGGCTCTGCTTAGTTGTGACCCCTGGGTAAGGCAAGGCGAAAGGCTCCCTTGCACTGACCCCAGGACTGAAGGGTCCCGGCTCCCCAGGGCAGGGGCTTATTGTGGGATTCTGGGGAAGAGCAGCAGCTGTGCAAGGTTTTTGGTGGGGTGCTCAGAGGAGGGAACAGAAGTGGAGAACAGGAGGGACTCTGAGGACCTACAGGGATCCATATCTATCAATTATATATATATTTTTATATATATAATTACATAGACACACATACACATACACCACTTGGCTTTCATTCTGATCAGCCAGATAAGGGAACAGGATGGCAATCAGTGTCATTTACATGCATGCTTTGTTCTCTGCTTGAATTCATTTTTGCAACCAGCCACATGAAAATGTATATATGTATTCTATGTATGTGCTGCTAGTGGGAATACCTGCTCAGCCTTGCTGCTGATTGGACCTGGGAACATGTTGCTGTGGCAGCCTTGTCTCAGTTGGATTACCAGATTCAGCTGTTTCTAGCAGTTAAGACCCATGGGACAAATGTACAAGTTAAAAGCTATTACCTTCTTTCCAAGAAAGACCCTAAGAGTTTCTTGTAAATTGATTGTACATGGATGCTGAGAAATCTTTGTTTAACCAGAAAATCTCTTTTGTAAATAATGACTTCTGAGACCTTGGGACAATTCATTGTTGGCCAAAACACACACAAAACACAATGAGGAGTTGTATATTTAAAGCAAGATGTTAGATCTCCAGGGGCACAGTCCATAAAGGTATTTAGTAGTTAACTTCTCCTTGGGGGAGTCAATGTAGACATCAGTTATTGGGAAGACAATGTGTATATACCCTCTCATTGATCAAGCCAACTAAGAATCCATAGGGTAAGTGGATAATTGTTCTAAGAAGACTTTGAGGAGAACCCTCAAACAATCAGTTAAAATGAGGCCTTGTTGCAGCAGAGTATATTCACTAAACATTTGGATTTCTCACAGCTTCATCTGGAGCTTGAAAATTGCAGCTGTTTGACCTCAGAGTGATGACAACTTGTTTTTTTAAGAGTATGCTATTACTATTTGATCCATTTTTTTGTTCATTATCATGAACTCTTTCCAGGTGAATATAGTCTTCCTAGTAAAGTCCTCTTATGCTTTTTATGTATACAAAGATTTCTTTGTTGCTTATCCTTCTTGTTGTTTTTCCTATGTAGTGTAAATAATTCAGGCTCAAACTGCTCCTTGTCTATAAAGGAAATTTAAGAGCTCCAAGCTGTCTTAGATGCTTAGATGCTCAAGGGATTTTTAACTGTCATCTGATCCCTCTGAGGTATAGGCAAATAACCTACATCCCAAGTACAATGTATTATCATTCCCAAATGTATGCATCATTTTATGAGTTTACACCAAGTGTGACAATTTCAGTGAATATGAAAAAAAATCATGATTGAAGAACCCTTGAGACCCACCCTACATTTTCTTTTCATGAAATTATTGCAACGAGAATACACTTCTATATTCTCTTCAGACTCTCCAAAGAAAAGATTTTTAAGGAGGATTTCTACAGCTAAAAGTATCTGCACAGCACTTTTATTAGTTCTCTAGAACACTTTTATCAGCCTCCTCCTGAGAGCAATCCTATTACCATTTCTCTTTGGAGAAGCACAACCTTTCCTTAAAATCCTAAGGTCACACAGTCCAGTTTAGTACTTAGCTGTTAAGTTGTGTCCCTTTGAACCAAGTTTGTACCTTCACTATGAACTAACCTTATCCAAAGTTACTGGCTGATTTGAAATGGCTTCGCTTTCCACTAAGTTTTCATTACTCCCTGTAAAAAACAGGAAAGCTTATACATCTCATCTCATCATGTAGCTACTTCCAGATAAGGGGCAAGAATTCCTTTTTGATAATCCATTCCATAGGACATGGCAAGGGATTTTCAAAGGGAAAGAAAGAGATGAGTATTTGTCAGGGTATCTCTGAGTGACACCCTTTGCAGTCCTCCTCCCTTCAACTTCATTACCCCCTGCAGTCCTTTCTTCATTTACTGTTGTGTGGCTCTGTAACTCTACACCAAGTCACATGGACTATTTCCATTTCTTTTGTGTTGTTTCTTGTGTGATTATATACAGGTTGTCTCACTTGGTCTACATCAATAATATCAAGGAAAAATTATTAATTTAAGAAGAGCTCTCATTGATAACGTATGTTAGCACCTCTTTTATGCAGTTATATTTTCAGCCACTGGAGTGCTTTGATATTTTTGCATTTTTCAAATTGTTTATAACAGTACTTCAAACTCCAGATGAAGAGTAAGCCTGAGGGCCTAGTAGCAGCAAGCTTGTGAACTAAAATTAGCACCCTATGAAGTATGTGGTTGCCATATTTTAGAACTATGATGAACTAACACTCACCCATTAAAAGACAATGTCAATAAACAAGAGATTAATAAAGGCTTTGATATATTTTGGATCAAAAAAGTAAAACATTGCAGAAATAATTTATAGTTTTTAAATAATCAAAAGCGCTTTTCTGAAGAAATTTTAAAAGCTTCAAAGACATTGCTTAGATCTAGAGCAGTTATTGACTCTTTTCAACTTTTTATTTTTTTCAATGTCTGTTTTCCTCCTTAAATGCTACATAAGTAAAATATAGGTATTATTTTCATTAACTGAATGGCATGTTTTTGCGTTGGCACTTATAGCTTTTGCGTACTTTTAAAATCAAACAATCTGTACTTGTTTATTCTTTGCATACACAGTACATTTAATCATTGGCTGTTCGGTGTGTTATGTTTTGAACCTTTAACCTATTAAACCAATACAATTTATACATCAGATTCTGAGTCTCAGATTTTACCGTCTTTTTAATGTCTTTATATTTTCATGTACTTTATTACAAAGCATTTGTAGATCAGCTAAGCTGACTTTCTGTACATCAAAGACCATATACTCATGCTTAACCAGCCACTTTATGTTATATCTTTGGAAAAGAATATTCTGTTGAAAATTTGCAGCTCTATGCCATAGACCAACCAAATCAGAGAATCAGAGAACAAGGTACCACCTGTGCCCCAGAATCTTTTGATGTTGTGGTTTCATTTATATGAGATATGCCAAAATGATCCCAACATCTGTAACATTCTCTGTTACAGACAACTATTTACCACCAAAAAAAAAAAAGATTGGTTATCATGAGCCACCTGAGCATCTAAGCAGGATTCAGGTATTTGAGAAAGAGGTTTCTAGACCTAATTTCTTATACTGGTTACCTCTGACAAATATCTCATCTGTGATTGCAACCAGTCTCTGATGTGAAAAAGGATGGAGAAAATCAGGCCAAGTGTGCATCATGGTCTATAGGAGGTAGAAATTTTTGTAATTATTTGTGATCTGTTAGGGTATAAGACTATTGTGCGAAACACAATCCAGACCTTCCAAAAGAAGATGTTTGCCTGCCTGGGCGGAATGGTAAGAAACACAGAGGCGGTTGCTCAGCCAGGTTCACAGCCAACCTCCTCCAAAACCAGTTGAAGGCAGCTGCTCGACCGGGCTTGTAGCCAATGTAACTGCAGACATCCTCTAAACCAGTTTTAAGGTCAACCACACAAGGAGGAGTTGGAAGATGAGGAAGGCAAGACCCTCAAACTGAGGGCTGGGACCCTCTACTGGTATGTGCACCTGCTCACGCAGGAGGGAAGGTTATGTAACTGAAGGTGGAGTTTGTCTACCCCCTGGCCTACCTCCTGGCATGTGCTGGCCCTACGTGTCAGGTTGCACTGGGCATAAAGAAGACAGTGTGGAGATAGGGGGAGAGACTCCTAACACTGAGGCCTACATTGTCTCTGCGGGGACGCCCACCAAGTTAAGAGCCTGTCAGCAACCCTCTAATCCGTCAACTCGAGAGGATGTTCGATCTCAGTATCCTGCTGGCGAGTATTACCTCGTGAGTAATTATCTGTACTTTGCATCTCTGTTTATGTGTTTTCACCTGAGTAAATGCTTGATGTAGCCACCCTGTCTTGCATGATTATTGCCAAATCTCGAGCCCATCCAGAACACACTGGGAAAATGTTCTCTCAAGCCTATAGAATAAGATGTAAAACATTAAAAAAAAAAATGCTTGCATTAATATAGATCAGTGAATACCTAATTCATAGGTACAAACATTCCCTGTTGAAGACCAGAAGATGATCACAACTGTAAAACCAAATTCGTTGCAACTTTAAGAGTTATTTCCAAAATTGAAGTGAAATTTACCCTTTGATAAAGAAACATAATCTCTCCTTAGAAGACTTCAGCTGAGAGTAGCATCGTCTCTCTAGGAAGGTATTTAATATATTAAGCACATCACAACCAAGAAATTGCATCTTATTTCAAGGTTGATTTTTTCTTTTCATTATTTTAATGTTCAACCCCCTGGATCTTGTGATCACAGAATCACAGAACAGTTGAGGTTGAAGGGACCTCTAGAGGTCATCTAGTGCAATCCCCTGCACACGCAGGGTCACCTAGAGCACGTGGCACAGGACTGCGTCCAGGCGGGTTTTGAAGATCTCCGGAGAAGGAGACTCCACAACCTCTCTGGGCAGCCTGTTCTAGTGCTGTTCCATTCATGTCTTTTCATAATCCCTGAAGAAACTCTGCTGCTTTTTCTGATGTGTCATATATGTCTAGTGATCAAGTAACCTCTCAAATTTCTCTCTGGCGAAGTAAATCAAACTCCTCATACCATAGGATTTATTTTACATCCTAAAGACAATTTTTGCTGTGATATGTTTTTACGCATCCTGGTGTTTCCATATTTCATTTGAAGAACAAGCAGCAGAATTAGTCAAAGCACTAGCAGGTGTAGTAGCAAGATGACCAAAGCAAAAACATTTCCCGCATAAATTTTTCTCTATCAAGGAATCTCATTAATGCATGTACCATTAAAGTGGAAGTGTATGCTGAAATTGTTATGTCTTTTAGTCACTGCATTTTAAGACAGACTGTGTTTAGTTTTTATCCCTTTGCCCTCAGGGGAATGGTTTCTATTTAGCTTGCGAATACATGTTTTATTAGAATGTACCAGTCCACTGCATCTGAGAAAAAGGATGTTCGGTCAAAAGGAAGCATGGAAGAATATGAGTTTCTAGTACTATGGCAAGGAGCAGTAGGTGGTAACTAGTGGATCATCTCCTTTAGATAATTCCCATCATGGTAAACAAGCATTTGAAACTTCATCTTCAATGCATGAGGAGAGAGAGTGACATCTTGTAGGGACAACAAATCCAGTAATCTGACTGGGGTGCCTCAATTAAGAGAAAATATCAAGGAAATAGCTGCTTTTAAAGCGTACATTCCTACAAGCTTTCATTACCAAACTGGTAACAAGCTTTCTGAATGGAAAAGAAAGGTCTACAGTTCTGTAAGTAATGTTTCCTGAGGTTGTCTATTTATATTGGACAAAGTCTTCATCATTAACAGGAAGAAAAGAAGAAAACAATACAGATGCTGTTTGCTGTCTTCAAATTTTCTTATTCCACAGACCAGGATTGTAAGGAAAGTAATTAACTGATGGAACTTAATAAAAGACAGATAAAAGGGTTAAGGTGCTATGGAGATAAATAGCATAACAAAATGCTAAAATAAATGGGCTGGCAGGTAAAGATCTCTTAGTGAACATCACATCCTAAGCAATTTCACTGTGGAATTTTTACAGAGCACTTCAAAACTGGTGATTCCTTTTCCTTTCCATTTATCATCTCTGTCAAAGCTGTTGTTTTAAATAGAAGTGCCTTTTCCATTAAAAAGTAATCAAAAGGACTGTGACAACAAAAATACCATGGACAAGGCCAAAGCGCAAGGGACAGACATAAGCTGGTGAAGGTGAAAGTGATACAGACCCATGAATTACTATTGACTGTCACATATAAAGATGCATTAAATCTGAACCTTCTCTTCCTGTTAGTCTGTCATGCAAAAGCCTAATAAAGCTCTGAGTTTTAACTGATCATATATATATGTATATGGATATATGTGGTTATACAATGTCTAGTGGTTATTTTGAAGGAATATTTAGCTCATTCAGATCTCTGTGGAGAAGCCATTTGTCGTATCTGTTTTGAGAGTAGCAAACCACAATTTCTACCAGGATAAACATATAGAAAATACACATTATTCTTTTGCACAGTTGCATTACTGCAGTTATTCTTTACCAATATTATTCATAACCTACAACTTGCTTATGCTTTCTTTGTGACTTTTCTTGAAGATATAAATGGTAATGTTTTTGTAGTTAAGTATACTTCTAAGCACAACTTGACTGTTAGGAAAAAATTTTAAAAGTTATTTCTATAAAGGTATCAACAAGAAGTTGGAAATTTGGACTCATATCAGCATAAGAACTGGTGTGTATCAAACCCCTAAATACTCTGATGGAGTTTCACAGTAACACAGAAAATCAGTGGTTACTACTTAATAGAGCCCTTTTGGAAATTGCAACAGTCAAAGGCAATCCAAGTAGTACATGTCTCTGTATAATGCATTGTGGGAGATTCCAATCACTGAACACAATTTTCAGACTATTAATTTATCTAGAACATAGAAAACAACAACAATAAAAATCATGCTCAAGGGCTATTAGCAACAATGAAAGAGGCTGTTTTACAATTAATGCTGCTTTTCTGTAAAACTGCATGAAATAACAAGTGTGCCTGTAATTTTAAGGATGCTAAGGATGCAGATAGCACCATGCCTGAGTTGAATAAACCTTTCTTTCCAGAATACAAAGGAAATTAGAGTTCCAGTTTTAACATTAACTCTTACAAAGCTACCAATTTCTGTTTGCTGTTGAATTATTTGTTAGACTGAACTTTAAAAATCTCACCAACAACTGGAGAATTTATGAAATAATTTTTGAACAAGAATTTTAACTTGCTTTTTTTAAAACAAATGATCGTATACATTTTGCAGTTGAAATGGAAATGACCATTATTAAAATTGCCCACTTCAGGTTGTAGAACGTGTTTCATTTGTTTGTTATTTTCTTAAAATTTAATCAATTGGGCTGACATTTTCTGTGTTTGATCTTTACACACACTGTGACAGGGAAAAAAATCAAACTCTCAACAGTTCTTCATCCTATAAGCTCATTATTGCTGAGAAGAAAAGCAAATTAAAAATATATTTATTCCAAATATTATTTTTTTCATATGTTTGCATGGAATTCTAGTACATCTGAGCTTAGCAGCAAATATTTGGAAAGTAACAGTGGCGATCTCTACTGCAAAGAACATACAACTCCACAACACATCTACTTTTTTTTCAGTTACAAATGTCAGAAAACCATCCTGTAAATGTGTTCCATAAGAAAGTTGTCATTAAAATATGTGATAATTCAGTTTGTTGAACAAATTCTAGGTTCATTAACCTTCTCTGGAACAGGGTATGCTCTCAGCCACTGATTGTGAGTTCTGATACAGCTGTAGCAGTTAACAGATGTGTCTTTGTGCTGCAAAATGGTAAGTTGTATAGAAAACCCTTGAGGAGACCATACTTCTTTTGGCTTGCAGATGTTACTAGCAATGGGCAAAAGAGCTGTGTCCCTTTTACTAAACCATTCATACTCCTGCATTGTTTGAAGGGAAAAAATTTCATTCATCTTATGTAATAATAAAAAATGCATATAACATCACTACAGTTCACAAGGAACACAAAATTATAGAATCACAGAATGGTTGAGGTTGGAAGGGGGCTCTAGCGATCATCTAGTCCAACCCCCCTGCTCAAGCATGGACACTTAGAGCACGTGGCACAAGATTGCATCCGGGTGTGTTTTGAAGATCTCCAAGGAAGGAGACTCTACAACCGCTCTGGGCAGCAATATGATGAAATCTTAAGTTCAAAACCTGTTGAGGACCTACATAGAAAAAGAACTGTCAGCCTGAGTCTGTGTGATGGAATTTGCTTGTTTCTATTTTTCCATAAGCAAATTGACCTAGGAATTTACCAAGCAAAAGAAGTATATTTAACAAACATAAAAGCTGAAAAGTCCATTTCAAACTGTGTCATGTCAAGAATGTCAGAATTAGTGTTGCAACATATTAATAGCTCTTCCTCCCAGGTCAAATGTTTTATGAAGCAGTCTTTAATTCCAAGTTTTATTTTTCTCTTTTTCATCTTTTCCTGGATTTGGCCAGTTGCAATGTGCAGCATAGGTAGCATGGGAGGGAATGGCACAACCACCCCCTTTTTTTTTGGCTGTTGTTTTTATTTTTATGTTTTTAAATGTGTAATACATATTATGAATGACTTACCACCCATCTGGGAGTACAACACCAATATCATGCCATTTTACTTTTAAAATAATAGACCACATTAGCCCTGTTTCTTGACTGTTGAACTCTGTCTTGACCCTGTCAACTTTAAATTGAAGGAAGCATGTAAAAATTATCCAGGCTGCATATGTTTTTGAAGATGCTGCTTTTTGTTGGTCTCTTCATTACACATCCCAGTAAAAAAGCCTGTAGATCCTGACAGAGTTACTGAACTGTATCTGTTTGAAGAAATGTAGTGCCAGCTGCAAAATGTAGATGTTTTGCATGGACTTGTGTGATATTATATAGCTGTAGCTGACATCCTCGGCTTAGTACATCAATTAATAGAATAACTTAAATAGCATGAGTAACTGAAGAGTGAGTTCAAGTGAATAAGCACATTGGACAGCTTCTCCTGGAAAAATAATGAGTCAAAATCAGTAAGGCTGCAATTGACTGCTAATAAAATTATATGTGTGTTAAAAGGAAAGTATAGGGCTTAAAGAAATTATTGTATGCATACAAGTGTACTCATCAGTACTTAATGAGTTCTTAAATGGTAAACATCTCAGGTAGTCACATGTGAAATGTAAAGTATGTACTTGCTAATAGACACATCACCCTGGAAAAGATGCATAAACACAAAATAAAGTATTCTACTCCTTCTAGTATTACACAGTCAATGTTCAACATTGCGTATTAGCAATCCCATTTTTTTTTAATACTTTGATTGCTACTGATCTAGCAGTACTCAAGTTTTTCTCAAACAGAAACTGATTTCATCATACTCTCAAAAGAAGTTAAAAACTAGAATCAAAAACATACTAAAAGAAAATATTTAGACAATAAACAGTAGAATATCTATAAATGAAGTCTGACACAATAACAATGCTCTTCTGTGCTTTCATCTGACGTTTCCTGGTCTTTTTGCTGGTTTGCATCTCTACTTTTATAGCTATATATACAATTTTAATTTCATTACATGATCTTTACTGCTTGATTTTTGGTTACTAGATGCAATTGACTTCCCTGTTACTATTCAGCATTTCTGAAATGACCCTCCTGTTAATTCCCGAGGTAATTTTTGGTTGCATAGATTCTGATAAAGTCTGGCATTTGTATATACCTTTGCTTTACTAATGAATGACTTGAGCAGGCAAAATGGCTGTTCAAAGCAGCCAAAATGATAGGGAAAGTGTTCATGTAGTGAAGCAAGGTGAATAAAGGAAAAAAAAAGAAGCAAAACAAACAAACAAAAACACAAAGGGTTGTGCTTCCAGCCTAGAAATAGCAAGGGAAGTAGAAACAAGGGACAGTGAAAGTGACAATCAAGACAATAAAGAAAAGACTTGTGGTTTACCCAGCAAGTATGTATGAGCTAGATGAGTACGTGAAAAGTGTGTGAATAACTTTCACTAACATTGTACTGCTAAGATATCACCTACCTCTTCATGAACATGATGCCTAAGGTTATAGGCTATTACAATAGAAAGTTAAAAAAAAAGGGAGGGTTATAAGTATTGGAGAAGATATGTGGAAGTTGTCTTCTGGGCAAAGGTAATGTAAGTAGAAGTCATGGTTGAGAAGTGAATCAGGTTTTTTCTTTAGCTTAGCAGTGGGGGCAAGGTAGAAAATGCTACCATAGTCTGTGCAAAAACAGATCCTTTACTACATCCCAAAAGCACTTACTACATCCCATAAGTATTCCCAAGTGCTTTGAAGACGCATTTATCATTTCAAACATTGGATTTCAATTCTGTTTAGCAATACCATGTTAATTATGTCAAGTTTCTATTTATTCCAGAGTAGATTTGAACTTGCATTTGACCTAAAAATTGTATTTCTAATGTCCCTTTTCACTCATCAGATCGGTTTATTTTTGAAAACTTGCCCTGCCCAAGTTTCTTTCCATTAGTTCTCCTGGAACCACATTATCCAGATTGCATAAAAAATAAAGCATTGTTTAGTTCATCCAGTTCAATAGTGAAACTGTGGAAGACAGTGCCTTTTAACTTGTCAAAGTACAAGTGTAGAAGACAATACATTAAAAACTGAAACAGAAGAAGGAATCTGAAAAATTATGAATTCAAGACATGTAGATAGATGTGTGATTACTTCCTTTATTTGTAAATAACTGCTAGTATAAGTCAACTTCCAGTCCTTCTTAGCTAAAATTTATTCCGATCACAAGTAGAAGGACAAATTATATTAGTTTTGTAGAAAGATGTATCTTTGGGACTAAAATGAAAGATATCCATTGGAAGAAAAGTGTTTGAAGAAGGATTTTTTTTTTTTGGATGTTACAATAATTTTGAAAACTAAAGAGCAGAAAATGTATGTATACTAGTCTTATATTTTGTCAGCCAGCAGATCCTTGGGAGATAATTTGTATGCCTGGTGTTACATCAGCTACCTACTTCCCTTTCACATCACTGGAGCTTGAAAGCCAAAGGGTGAGATGAGTTTGCTTATGATATTATTCGCTAACATGCCTTGCTATGAGAACAACAAAAAAAATAGCTCTACTATACCTTTAAGGGCCTGGAACACCTGCGCTATAAGGAAATGCTGAGAGAGCTGGGCCTGTTCAGCCTGGAGAAGAGAAGGCTGAGAGGGGATCTAATCAGTGTCTATAAATACATCAAGGGAGGCAGTGAGGAGGATGGTGCAGGCCTCTTGTCAGTGGTAGCCACCGATAGAACTAGAGAAAACAGCCACAAACTGAAGCACCACAAGTTCCACAGGAACTTAAGGAAACATTTTTTGACAGTAAGGGTGACAGAGCACTAGAACAGGTTGCCTAGAGATGTTGTGGAGTCTCCTTCTCTGGAGATCTTCAAAACCCAACTGGACGCCACCCCGTGCCACGTGATCTAGTGTCCCTGCTTGTACCGGGGCGTTGTACTAGATGATCTCTAGAGGTCCCTTCCAACCTCAACCATTCTGTGATTCTGTGATTCTGTGTGAGATCTTCAAAACCCGCTTGGACGCAGTCCTGTGCCACATGCTTTGGGTGACCCTGCATGTGCAGGGAGGTTGGACTAGATGATTGCTAAAGGGCCCTTCCAACCTTAAAAATTCTCTGATTCTATAATTACAGGCACATATTGGTTCTAGTATTTTCATCTCTTTAAATTTGCTTTCTTAATAATTTTAAAAAGGAAAAAAGCCTATGTACAAGAATCAGGACTTACCTTAAACAGATTTTTCAATTATTTTTCTCTCATATTTCCCTTTCTTTGTGGTTCTCCCTGTTCATCTTTCTGTCATACAGTTATAGCTGAATGTACTGCACAAGAGTCTGCAGCTACTGAAGATCTTTCCTTTGATCCTCTTAACACACTGGAAAATGTACATTCAGTGTTTCCTTCCCAACAGCATATCCAATAGCATAATTGTCTTTTTTTTTTTTTTTCCCCGGATCAGGGTGAGAACTGAAGCTCCTATAGTTTGTGTAGTTGTCAAAATAAAAATGAAAAGATGAAAAGCCTATATATCTTTTTCATTTTTCTTTATAATACAAGTAATATTAGCTGAGGAGATCATATAATATGCTCTGTAACTGCAGAGTAAACTGGAATTCTTAAATGGCACGCCCCAGTGGAAGCAAAATGTGCCAATTAAATGATCATCCCAATTAGAAGAGGCTCATGGGGATACATTGTGCTGGTGTGGTTTCTAATCATTTTCATTTCATGGATTGATGAAAACAAGCAACAACATCAGCTCCCCATCTTGATTGCCTAATACAGATGATTTATTTTTTACCCATGCAGGGATTCTTTCCTGTCTCTGTGACAGAACTAGTGGAGGTGACTGTACAGTATGTGCCTGAACAAAAAATAACATTTTTATTCCCATGTGGCTTTGCTGAATTCTTTACGATTTGCTGATGAAATCTCCATTATCAAAGTAATCTCTTTCAATATCAGGAAAAGAATTAGTTATTGAGTCCTATCTTGATCCCAGAGGAATAAATGGAAGTATTTACTCTTAAACAGAGGGCAAAGTTCAACACATATGTCTTAAGCACAGAAGATGTAATCAATGGCCAAAATCATTAGACTTCAGTGGATTCAGAACTTTATTCAGAGATAAATACGGAATCAATCTCCTAAGAAGAGAAATAAACTAATCCATTCTGTCCTCAAGTTAGACCCGTCTCCCTAGGGAAACACAGAATTAGAAGATCCATATACTAGTTAGGAAAAAGTGAATTTTCTCACTGATAAATGTTGAAGAAGTTCCTCACATGCATATGATACTATTTTACTGGATTATGTCCTTGAAGAAGCCTAAGGAGCTCCCACAAGAACAGGAAGAAAGATATTTCTGTGCATTTTCACAATAGGGATAAATCAAAAAGTAAGTTTTGTTATGGAAAGGGGTAGTATGACTGAAACAGACTAGTTACCTCTTGAAAGCTCCTTCTGGTGTGTCCCTGACTTCTAAAATTTTCTAAAGTAGGGAGAAGGTATTCTTATAACCCACTTTAGGTGTTTCCCTTTCATGCTTTTGATAAGAAGCCCATGCTCCCTATAGAATCAGTAGATGGATCCAAGCAGCTAAGTTAGATGCCTTACATTAGAAGGTGCAACTACCTTGCTGAGATTCAGCAGGGTGGTGTACCCTGTAGGCTTTTTTGGTCATGCTTGTATTATAGATACACAGAGCACTGCAGAAAATTTGAAAACCCTACATTAGGGAAAATTCCAAATAAAAGTAGTAAAGTAGTCTTCACCCTTATGTACCGTGAAAGTAAGTCACCAGCTGATCAAAGGTTCAAGACTGACACCTTCACATCTCTCTTCTTAATTGTATGTCATTCATCAGTTAGTACATAAGTTAGGCCCTGCCTTTAGCTTATATTACTTTTAGTCTCATTGATAAGACCATTTTTAAATCTTAACATTAAGTCCAAAAAACTTTAAGGTTTAGAATAAGAATATATTTTGGTGGATTAAACATTGATTTTGCTCTCTAAACTTATTTTTATTTTTAATATCTATTTTTACATGAGAATATTCATACTTACTTTATAGCAACTTTCATATCAAAAACTTAAATAGTAATAGAGAAAGCATTAACAGTGATAACAAAACAATATGAGGAAAACAGAGGAGTCAATGGAAGATTAAAATACCATATATAACCAAGGAAAAAATATTTCCGTTGCTCTTTGAAATGAGTGAGAGTTACTATAGAAGTGACAGAAAAGAAAGTGCCTGCAGAGGAACGATTCTTGTGCCAATGCAAATAAGAATGTGTGGGATTAAGCAGAAGGTCCTAAAATGTGAACCTGTAGAGGAAAGCAGGATGTAGAAAGAAGTAGGACACAAAATCTGGTCTGCGTTTAAGTTAATAGCAAAGCTCCCTCTCACTTCCATGGGGCCAGAATTCCATCCAAATTCTGTAAAGTCAGGAGACTTCAGGGCAAGTTCCTCATTACTGATCCTCATTCCTAACACATTTATGTATAGGTCCACTTATTACTGTCTTCCCTATATATACCTATTAAATAACAGGTAGGTAGAATCACTGTATCCTCCTTCTCTCTGTGGATCATTGTTATAGCCTGCTGCACCTCTTTGCCTAACTTTCCATTTCTTCCTAGTCTTTCAGTTAAAAAACCCCTCCTATTCATGGGATTTGAGAATAACTGTTCTTACTTTTAGCCCTCAGCAATTTAATGTTCCTTTCTAGTCCCAAGGGTGAAAACTTGTTCTTTTTTTCCCTTATATTTTATCTTTCTGTACAACCACTTCTCCTAGCACCATTTTGCTAGCATTATTCCTTATTCTTGTGTCGCCTTCTGGAACGTAGTGTGTTATCAGTTAAATGCAGCTCCTAAAATTTCATTTTCTTTTCTCTCCAGATATCAAAATCTAGTTAAGTGGTCCATTACAAGCATTTGACCCCCATTGTAAGTTTCATGGCTTTCATGACTCTTGAGGGGGAAATTTGCAGAGTGGTAAATGGGAAATTAGATGTGCAACTGCCATTGCTGTTAATGGTAATAGTGGTGAGATTTCTAACACTTCACATTGTTGTCAGTTCACCCTTTGATGTTTAGGTCATGCTTCAGGGCAAAGACTAGGTTTTAAAACATTATATTTGATGGTGGAAATTGAAAAGAACATATTTGCAATTGATTTAATTCAACTTACACTGCCTTTCTTTGACGTCTTGTGATATACAAGAAAGCCATAAAAGATACATTCAAAAGGCTACCAAAAGCAAACTTTTCAATATCTAACAAATGTAATTTCTAGTAGCACATAATCTGGAAAGAACTTTCAGAATGCCTGTTTCAAACTTTTCTAAAACATTCTGATATTTAAATCCTGTGTATTCAAGATTCAGATACGTTATTATATTATTTGGTATTTCACAAGAAACTCATTCCACCCACTGTCTTTCAAAGCCCAGTGAATGGACAGGAAGTTATATAGCTGATGTAACTCCAATTGTTCAAATTGTCTCCCAAAGAGCTTCAGCTGACAGAACTATCTGCAACACATACATATTTTTTGTTGTTTTTTAGCTCTCAATAATTGCAACATCCAAGCAAGTAATTCCTTCTTCAAGTACTTCTCTTTCAAGCAGTTGTGGATACTAAACTATCAGCAATATCATATATCTTTAAAAACATTCACTTGTTTTTATGCTGGACTTTATATACGTTTACTTTGCTGAGAATATTCCATGCCTGCAGTGGTACTGCTAGATATAGTGATATTTTACATATACAAATAGCAAGTTTTGACTATAAGGCACAAAAGTATAAAACTTTGACTGAAGTTGTAATCTAATGTACCATCATTTTACATACTTAAGTGATTAAAGTTATTTCAACTTGATACGTAAAGAAAAACTCATGACCACTCTTTCTTTGTAAGGAAATTTCAAAATTTAACAGTGATTATAGGTCACAGGAGAAAGTAAAAGTATTTCTACTAAAATAAGTGCAATTACATTTTTTTTATACAGTGGGGGTGATGGCAAAGCCAGATCTATCAGGCTGTAAGGTATAACACAGAGCCACAGGAAGCAACACAGAAGCAACAAATGAATGAGATACACATTAGGGCAAACTTCATTTTGACGACTTGTACAGGAATTTTACTTTTCATGGGCTTGGTGTGATCCTTTGTACAAAGGGGACTTCTACTTAGAAAGAATATGAAATGAAACTGTGCAACTTTTGCTTCTTTAACTTTCCAATTGCTAGAAAGAGTAGAAAGGCAAAGAAAAAAATGAATCTTGTTTGACATTACTATGTGTCTAATACACTTGGATTCATATTTTGTATTGTTTTTTGTATTGAACACAAGAGAAGATCACAGTTTCCAAAGAATCTGTGTTCACTGTCACAATTTGTAATAAGTATATAAGTCACTTATATGAATATATAGAAATACTCATAGATATTTGTTTCAAAATTTTCATATAATACAAAATCGAGAGGAGTGGTTGGAGCACTAGGTAATTTTGTGACATTCAGAGAGAGACAGATGGATGCACTGGAGAAATGAACCAACAAGAACCTCAAGAAGGTCAGTAAAGAGAAAAAACAGGTCTTTCCCCTGAGGAATAATCCATACATTTGAGACTCACTAGTTGAAAAGCATCTTGACAGAAACAAATTAGAAAAGAAGACTAACAACATCATGGGCTGCATTGAGAAGAGTGTTGCCAGCAGAATGAGGGAGGTTATGCTTCCCCTCTACTTGGCTCTGGTGTAGTCACACCTGGAGTGCTGCATCCAGTTCAGGGCTGCCTAGTATGGGAGACATAGACATGCTAGAGTGAGTCCATTGAAGGGCCATGAAGATGATGAAGGAACTGGAACATCTGTCATACGAGGAGAAGCTGAGAGACTTGTGACTGTGTAGCCTGGAGAAGAAACATCTCAAGGAGCATGTTTATGCATGTGTAATAACGTCTATTTTTGCTACTGAAGACCTAGAGATTTAATGTTGGCAAGCTATTGATCTGGATTTTTCATTCATCTGTAAAAAGTATGTTAAAAAGTTTCTGCTTCTTTTTAAAGACACATGTTCACAGGAATTTTCAGTTTGTTATAGCTATTTTTCAGTTTTTATTTTTGTTTCTAGTTGAATTTCTGTGATGTCCATTGAATGGTTGTAGTGTTGGATCCTAAGTGCAAATAGATATGCTGGCAATTTATCTCACCATGACCTGCTCCAGCCACACTGAGAGGTAAAAGTGATTTATATAGACTCATATTACAGAAAAAAACAACCAAACAACCAAAAAAAAAAAAAACAGAAAGCTATGTTATTTTTAATATTAACCCATCTGCTCAGTAAGTAGGAGATACAATTTTTTAAGAATTTGATGAATGTAAAGCAAGTTCTATTCTAACTAGAGAGTCTCTTTGGACTCAGAATCCATGTCAGTCCCAACTATACACCGTCTGGATGATGGATAATGCCAAGCTACTGGGCACATTTTATTCCCTGGTGTTACAATGCAGTGGTGACAGAGTTAGAGAACTGCCAAGAGATTCATTCACCTTGAAGATTTTCCATTGAGGACTACCTATGCACAGTGAGTTAGAGAGACCTGCCTCATTGCATTGCTATCTGTATCATTTCTCCACTATGAACACATTTATCCCAGATGTTGTGCGGCTGTTGGCATGCTTGCCATACCTACTTTCTGCCATCTCTCTTGGGGTGCGGTAGCATAGGATTTTATCTGCTACGTATAGTTATGAGCCTTGTACAATTGCTACATAGCACTCCGGTGATGCCTTTCTGGAGTTGTAGGAATAATGTTCATAAATTCAGGTAATAAATTGCTTTTAAAATTATAAGCGTCCTCTCTTATATTTAACTTATTTGAATATATTTATACTCTATATTTTTAATTGTATTTAAAGTTTATGAGACCATCAAATCCATTCTATGAAAACCTCACAGGTTGAAATATTCTCCAGGAGGAAAAGGAGATTGCAAACCAAAGCAACAAGAACTGGTTTTAAAGTATCAGGAATATTAGGCAAACAATAAAAGTAAAAACTAAAGCATTATTAAGCCAATTAATGCTTTCCTTTGTATAATTAAATCTTCCAAAAGAAATTGGAAACAAAATGTATGAGATTCAATAAAAAAGATATTGTTTAATAGAGAAAAGAAGACTCTTTACTAAAGAAGATTAAAGTATCAATGAGATAAAGAAATGGAAGATAATGAGGACTCCTTTATAGTATTTTCAGGGTACAGAGCTCTAGGGAAGAGTACATTTGTGTTGACATACAGTGCAAAAAATTGTTAATAGGCTGCACCAAGGCACCTGCATAATCTTCACAAAAGAATGTATTCCTGATGAGTTTTTCAAAGTATCAGCCAGCTGTATGTCATTGCAATAAATTATTGAATGGGTTGAATCATTTCTGGTTAATAAACATACTCAGATAGGCTTTGAATAATAAGATTAATTTTGTATCAGGAATATTTCATTCTTCACTTTGCCATATCTGTATTTTTTGTTTGTTTGTTTGTTTGTTTGCTTGTTTTCATTCTGAGAAATGCCAGTGTGCATATGAATGGCTTTTCTTCCATTCATTATAGAAATTCATCTGCACTCTGTGAGTCAACTTCATTTCTCATGTACCCTAATGTAAAAAAAAAAGAAAAAAAAAAAGAACTTTCAGTCATACTAAACATCCTTTCACTCCACATTCATGTTTGGAATGCTATGCCATGATTAGTCTTTTGAATTTCTCACTTAAAATATGCAGCAGATTCTACAGTGCGTTTTGGTTTAGAGAATCTTTCTGCTATGGTTATGCTGTCCTATAAACCTAATAAATCACTGACAATATTTTTAAGGTTTAGAAATACATCTAAACATATTGCATTTCTGAGTTCTGCTTAGAGATTACTTAGACCATATAAATAGCTGTTTCAGGTTTCTTATAAATAGATAAATAAAAAAAAATACCATCATGGCTCTAAACTAAAGAAGTTTTTATCAGCTGCAAAGGAGGAGAATAATTTGAGACTAAAATGTATGTCATATATGTTATGACAGAGCATAGGGTCAAAGAACCAGTTCAGCTCCCCATATTTCCCCTTTATAAGTGAGAATATATACAGTCTCTACATTTAGAAAAGTATAAAACTCTTCAAGGTCAATTAAAATGGTAAAATGAGAGTCTTCACTTTCTTTGCTTACAATGCATTGGCAGAATATATCATCTGTACTGGATGGAGAACAACAGAGTGTAACACTTAGGACTTTCCTCCCTCCTTCAAATTACAATGATGTTAGGCTGAGCCTTAAGAACCTTGATTTTCCAAAGAAAAAATATGAAATGAACACCAACTAACTTAAAAATAACACTATTACAAAAAGTGGGAGATACTTGGAAATTTGCTTCGTGGAATTTACTTGGATTTGCAGTACTGGTAAATATTACAGTGTCTTTGCTATCAGTGTTTGCTTCATGTTGTTCAACATCTGAAAAGATTTTTTTTCCAGTAGGGTTGGAGACTTTCTCAGCAACTTATTGTTTAACTGCATATGAATAAGTGTATAAAACCCCTAAAATTATGAAAAGCAAAACCAAGTCCACCTCAAATTACACAGTAAACAACCATAGAACTCTTATATGTATATTTTATTGTTTCAGAAAAGTGTGTTCATTTCCCTAAAAGAAAAAAAAATGCATTTGTGAATTACACTGCATTTCTGATTTCATTAATGAAAGAAAAAAATTCAATAAATGTTCAATCTCATGAAAAAAATATTTGCTTCTGAAACCATCAAGACAGTAACTGAATCTTTACTGATGTGCCTCTTGCATTTGTTTTCTAATCAAGAGTCTGATACATGTCTAGATAAAGAATTAAGAAACAGAAACAGATTGGAATCAGTCCTTTAATGCACACAGGTGTCTCATTTCAACTAATTTTTTTTTTAATAAATTTTATGTCTTAAGTAATTTTACAGTTCTTTCTAAGAGCTAGATTACTAATGCCAGCCCAGCAGATAACTGGGAAAAATGTCCCTTATCATCACGGAAGGTAAACCATCTGTGCTGTACTTTACAATACTGTGGCTGCTCTTACATGCTAGAGAATGTTCTCTTGCGATTCTTGACTCGATATGTTAAAAAGCAGCTAGTGTTTTGCACTGTCTAAAGAAGTCTGTGTAGCACTTGGTGCAAATTTCCTCTGGTACCCATATCTTGTTCCCTCAAAAAAAAACAGCTATTCTGTGTAGATCTTTTCCTTTTCAGTATCTCTGAAATAATGGGAATTGACTGAAGTGCACAAGGTTAATATTTTTGTAGCATAAAATTGAATATCCATTGCATCTCTTGTGTAGAAAGATTAGGGTAGAGAAAGTCAAACTTTCCACACTTCTGTCAGGAGCAGTTAATTATGTCAGGACCATGCAACTCTTTCATTTTGTAGCAAGTTCCTTAATCATTCCCAAAGATTTATTTTGTAATGAAAATATAAGTGATTCGGACAATCATAGGTGACCTGAGAACGTAAAGTATATATGTACCATTTAAAACAAAAACAAAAAAAACCTCTTTTGTGTAGAAGCCATCAGACTGTATTAGCATGGAGCTTTCTATTAAGAATGTGTGATAATGAATATCCTTCTAAGCTTTGCTGTGCAAGAACCTGTTTATTTTGACTGAACTATATGATAGAGGAACCAGTGACAGGTAAGTACAGTCAACTATGTGTAGACTAATATGCCATGCTATTCCTTGGAAAGTGGAAAGTTCACTTTCCGTTTTCAGCCATGCTGTTTTAAAATGTATGTATTAAAACGAACCAAATGGCAGGTAAATTTCTAGAGCTTAAAGCAATTTTGTATTCATCTGACAGGCTCAGTGAAATATCAAGCTCAGCCAAGCAAGGAAGAAGAAATAAATGTCTTAGCAACTTTTTTAGTCATTTCAGGGGATTAGTTTCAGAGCACTTTTTGCTCTTATGTACACAAAATGACCTCTTCTCTTTTGTCTTCTTCATGTGCACAGGTGCTGAAGATTATATTATGTTTCCAGAGAATACTCTGAAAAATAACAAGCTCCAGGTTTTCCTGGTCAGCCTAAGCAGATTTACATGTCAGTTTAATAAGACTGAATGATGAGCTGCTATTCCTTGTTGGAGACCATATGGCTGTGGTTCTACTAGCAGATTAAACACAGTCTGGAATATTCCTGGGTACTGAAACTCAATCATCTCTACCATTTAGTAATTAAAGAGATCTCATGCTTTAAGTCTGTGCCAACTAGATCTCTTCTGAATAGTTCCTGGATGTATCCTAGGAACTAAAATATTCTCTAGACCATTTCCGAGAGTTTACAGGGAGAAATATAGAGTACTTAGCCACAGCTGTACTCAGAACCTTGGAACATATCCATGAATATTTAAATTACTACTGAAAACATAGTCTACAGGACACCTGAAGTTTTTGTTGGTGATCCTCTGTACTTTAAGATTTGAAAATAAGTAGATGATGAGAAAACTGATTTCAGAAAACATAGAGAAAGGCAAATGAAAAAAAAAATAGTCCTCAGTAATGGTTTTGTGATATATATATCTGGACAGCATGGGTGGAAGTAGGCTGAAGGAAGCTTGGTGTGTTTAGGGAGTGCATTGACTCGTGACGTTTTATACCTATATGGCATATGGATTTTTCTAAGACTGGTTTTGGCCACTGCCTCAATATTTCCAGAAGAAGAGCTCAAGGTCACAAACGAAGCATGCTAGAGGCCTTTGCATATTGTGGCAAACGATTAAATTCAATCTGAGAGGAAGACATCCAAATAGGGATGTGTACATTTGTATTACTTTGTGATTTGTAGAGGCTGTATCTAGACAGCAGAGTCAATAGAGCAGGGGAAAACTCAGTTATCAGTCACTAGGGAAGACATTCAGCATTTGATTTAGATACTTTTATGTATCTACATTTTAGTGTCTAAACTCTGACTGTAGACAGTTCAGATCTACGTCTTGATTCAGCTGCCTACACAGAGTATTATTTGAGATCTTCTGTCTTTCCTACCTAGTTTGTACCTGCTGGCATGGAGGGCATGGTGTTTCCCCAGCTCATCTGTTGCAACTTCCAGGTCCACTGAATTCTGGATGCCTTCAAAGAACCTTGGTTCTTTGAATACTCTGGGTATCAAATACTACTGTATATCTATGTTGAGGCATTTAAATCTCCCAGTTTAGGGCTCAGAGAATGCCAAGAGGTTTAGTTAACTAAACTATCCTTTGGAAACTAGTGGACATGACATAAGTTACTGCTGAGCATATCAAATAAAAGTGAGAAGCATATCTAGCAATTACAGCGAATGCTGTGAGGAAGTGCTAAATCTCACAGATTGCTGAGAGTGAGTTATGAGAGATAGCAAAACTTCACAGATAAGTAAGAGGAATATTAGGGCTCTTTGGAGGAAAAGAAACTAACAGCGTCAAAACTACCTTGGTAGTCACATCAAAAATAATAAGATTAGATACTCATATAACAAAACTGGCACCAATGCTGAAAAAGTAGTGAAGGATGGGTTGTTTATTTGTGAGAAGACAACAATGGAGAAAGGCAGAGATCAAAGCGAATGGAGGAAGAACAAGCAGGGGGAAATAGAGGGAAGGGGGCATAAAAAGGCTCGGCAGTAGGCTTGTCTGACAAGCGTCTCATCACTGCAGTTTGTTCCACTCCTAGCTGCCCTTCCATGTGAATGTATTTTCTCTTTCTAATATACATAATTATAGTGATTTCCTGGGACAACTTAAGGTGGGGACATCATGTTTAGTGACAGGTTCCAAAAAAAATAAACAGGATTACAGAATAATATAAAGTGTCACAGAATCATCACCATTTTCTATGTGTTTTCTTAGTGAAAACAAACTAGCTGATTCCAAACTCAGAGCTATCTGTCAGTAGTTTCTCACACCTTTCCTTGTGTTTAATTTAGATTTAAAAAAATCTTTTACATGGTAGTGTTTAATATTTTTCCTCCAAGTACACAGTCCTAACTTTTGGTTAGTAAAAAATGAACCAACTTTTTTTTTTTTTTTTTCCCATCAAATGTAGTAGTCTGTTTTTTGGATATTTGAGCCTAAATAAGTCTTTCCATTTCATTAGCTCCCAGTTGGTCATATCTTTCTGTCCTGAGTCTAAATGTAACTTGGAAATAGAATCCTCTGAAACTTAGAATGTTTGCAAATCTCAAGAGAAGGTTTTAATTTTGAAAAGGATGGCTCAGAGGCAAATAGCAAAATCCAAGGCATAAGTGGAGCCTGCACATACAGTGGCATAGACTTTTTTGGAAGGGAGTTATGGGATCAGAACCTACAGTTACGCTTATATTGGCTGCAATGGCTCTCAGAAAGCTATGAAAAAGACAGTTAAAAATGCAAATCTTGCTGCTTTTCCTTCACTTACATGCCACTTTTCCTGTTTGTGGAGGAAGCACTACATAAGAAATAGACTTAGCATATAGCAGATATTCAAGAAATCTAACAGAAAACTACTAAGAGTAAAGGCATGTTTGCAAAGAAACTTAAACCAAGTAGGTGAACCACTGTTCACTTGAGATTTCAGGTACCCTGTTTTTTTTTTAAGATAGTCTGTTGAAGGAAGGTTTCCAATCTGATTTTACAAACAGAACATGAAAGATATCTTACAGAAATGTATATAAATTGGTTGCTTTCCTTTAAATGTTCCTTATATCACATTTGGAAAACTTATTTAATTATTATTAAGAGGTGTTTTTTCTGCTTATCATCCTTAAAATAAACCATTATATAAGTCATCACTACTGTTCCCTATCTTTCATAGAAGTTCTTATGAGCCTCAGAGAGTAAATTTAAAGTTTTGCCTCTTCAAATGAATAGGTGGAGTACTAAAACTTTTGTTGAAGTCATTTTTTTTACAAATTTTCCTTAAGGACATACATTTTTTAATGAAAACAGACCAAAAAAAAAAACAGTATTTTAACTTCCTTACTTGACCTTCTTCACTTTGCAGTCCACCTTTCATTTCCTTGCTCTTACAGTATTGTAAGTTCACTGGTTGGCTAGCTGGCTAACTATACAAGATATGGTTTCTAATTTAAAAGCAAATAGAAGATAAGAAAATTCATGCATTTCTTTGTTATTTATCATAAAAAAAAAAGAACGAAACCAACCTTTTTCCTTCACCTCTCACCTTCCCAAACAGTTGTAGGTGCACTGTACAAAGATACATATTTTTAATTTGTTCATGGAACTAAACTAGACCTCTGAACTTTTTAAAATGTACCTTTTACTAATTTTATCCATCAGTAAAACATTCAGCTATTTCACTGACAAAAGAAACGCTGAAAGACCCACAGATTTTCTGCTTAGAGCGGTCAAAGGCCAGATGAATTAAGTCTCTAACTCATGTTCTGCTATGCCAGAAAATAAGCACCTTACCCAGGCAGGCAACATGACCTAGACTCTCACATTCATTCACTGTTTCTTTGAAAACAGAGTCTTTATTAGCAGTCCTAGCAGATCAGTTCAGAGGTGGTTAGGCACCCAACTTTCTCCATAGGCTATCTTGAGAGTATCTTGGGAGAATTCTCCACAGTGTGATTCATAGTGAGCAGGAAGCCTGTCAAGACATTTAACAGAAAAAAGAATAGGAGGAGAGGTAGGTTTTAATTAAGCAGATGCCATCACTCCCCTGGGCTTTCAGGATGCAGAATCTTATTCTGGCAGGAAGTCCCACTCTGCATACAATACCTAGGGTGATGATGGCACTGCTACAGGCAGAAGGTGGCTTGAGTCCCCACTCTATAAGCTACCATGTATTTTGTATTAGGTAAATGTCCTACAAGGCTCTGGCCCAGTCCACTAGGGCTGAAAAATAAGATATTTCCTAATCCAAATGCATGTGCATGCAATATTTTCCTAATCCAAGCGCACAGAAACAACAAACATGCCCAAAAGATTTTTTTTTTTTTTGGCTGCACATGAAATAAGTGCTACAGTTTACAGGAGTGACTAGAAAGACCAACCTGGGGCAGGTTTCAATAGTGCTTCCTGTGAGCTCCTGGTACTGTGTTACCTGAACCTTAGCAGAAGATCATAGAGGAACAGTAGTTACATGCACAGATACCTCCAAACCTCCTGGAAAACAGCTCTGCTGCATGGAAGCATATTTTATGGTCTTGCTTTTTATTTTTTCCCCCCCCTAATGGAACTTGAGATTTTTTTTTTTCTGTTTGTTGAACAATTTCTTAATTTCCTGGTTAAGTGTTTGTTTTTCTTTTTCCTTTCCATTTGTCCTACAAAACTAGATAAACTAGCTTCTAAATGACCAGCCTTTCCTTGTTTTCTATGTCAGTTTTCTACCAGTTAACTTTGAATAAAAATCTTCCCTGGCTCCATGACTAAAATCAACTAGACTATCCTTTCTATCAAGAAACACCCATTTGATCCTTTCCAATGCTAAATGTAGACTTTAAATATCTGACTGCCTCTTTCATGTAGTTTCACCAACTACACTTTAAAACTGTTTCCTGAAAAGAAAGCAGTGGTTAAAATGCCTCCTTGGTAATTCCCCATATATACTTTCACTGAAATATACAAAATAATGGGAAAAAAAATTATAAAGATATAGTACTGATGAAAGAACACATACACACACACACACACAGAGTGTTTGCACATGATAAGTAGCCACATAATTATTAAGTAATAGCTTTTGGAAAAAATAGTTTTTTGTTTGTTTGTTTTTTCCCTATACGATGAATGATCTGACATACTGCATTCCACTCATATAAGTCTAATATTTTCAGACATTATCTTCAAAGACGACTCTGTGTTTTTGAGAACTCAGAGCTTCAGGTAGAGGCCTGAACTTGGCAGGAAAGTCAGTATGAAGCACTTTGGATCTTTCCCAGAGTCTGCTGTATCTCTTTCATGCTTTATAGTGACATCAGCATTTTCTACCTCAGTATTTATTCTAGGGAGGAAATATTTCTCAAAGCATATAAACAATGATATCATTAAATTGGCAGCTTTGTCAAGGAAGACAAGTAAAAGCCCCTATTTATCATACATACTGCATTGACTTACAGAAATAATTATTTGTCAAAATATATGCCTCCTCCTTTTGTTGCTTTCGAAATGTTTTATCGGATTTTAAAAATGCCATGATTCACACACTGCTTACTGAGTTTTGATAAGGGCTCCTGAACATGTTGCAAGCTGGCAAAATGTAAAGCAGTGAGCTCTGATCTTATCCAAAGATGGTTATTCTCTGGTAAAGCATACATCAGAGCCCTTTCTGTCATCTGACTCCACCCCTAGAAATACATTAAAATAAACTGTAAGAAAAGGATCCCAATGTTTAGTGCTCTTAAATATGGCTTCTGCAAAGTCACATAAATGTTGATAGTACAGTAGCTGGATTAAAATCTGTTCACTTGATAACTGACAAGCAGTACCACCAAGGGGGATGAACTAGAGGATCTCGTGTGACTGTATTTACCAGTAAGTCCCCTGAGGAACTCCTGGAAACAGAATCCATGAATCAGCAGGCCTGTGTCTTCCCCCAGTACTTCACTAGTGCCGCAGTACAGTGATGAATAGTTTGATGTACTGTCTCTGGGATAAGGTAAAACCAACTTCCCGATAAGCTGTATTTTTTCATGTTACTGTACTGCAGTTGCTAATCTGCCTTGGCTTTATTTCTAATTGCTTTAAAAAGTCCTGATTTAGGCTTTCTCTTTCATTCTTAACTCCTGCTGCTTATCAAATTTTCAGTGCTAATTTATTCAGCTCCAAAAAATGGTGAAGACATTTTCCTCTTAACATTCATGCATTATATATATTTTTCATTTCTGTTTTTATTTTGAAGAAGAAACATTTATAGCAAAAACAGAACAGCATGAATATATCCAGACCATTTTTAACATAAATATAATTTTAGTCACCCTAAATGTACACAAACCAAAGAGACAAAGCTCAGTTCACTTATGTTACAATTGTATAATGTGTCTACAATCATTCATTAGCTCATGAATGAGCCAGGAAGGCATTTCTAAATATTTTGCAGGGACAGTAGTAGGAACAATCCAGTTGTGCTAGTTAAAATGTATGCTACAACCACTTATCTTCATTGTTTTCCTCAAAGGATTATTTTGCTAAAAGCATACACATTCTCTTTTTTTTTATTTATTTATTTTTTCTGGGTAAGTCGTATATAACACATTTTAAGGATGAAACCAATGGAAAATTATGAGCTGTATAATTTGACTCTCAACCCAAGCATACCCAGGGGTGCTGTAATTTACAGTCATGGCTGTTCATACATGTGATTTATTTTAAAACATTTTAGGAAATGTGAAAGATAATATCCCTGTCATATTGTCAGAAGCAAAACATTGGGTTGATTTTATTCTTTAAGTATGTATTTGAATTTACGACAAAGTTTTCTTTCTGATATCTGCCAGCTACAAGTAGCACTGCCTTTCTACAGAGGATAGACTATTCTTTATTAACATTATGTAAAGGGATCGTTATAGTTGGTTAATTTGGTGCATTTACTAATCATTTGTATTTATTGTGAAAGAAATTAAGAATATGATTTAAGAAGAGGAGTTAGTAGAAAATATTTTTTAAAACCTTTTCTTAAGTTTCATTTATTTCAGAAACAGCTCCAAGAATGAAGTCATTATGAATTATTTTCTCCTATAGCTCATTTGGGAAGCTTTAAATAGGAAGCAGTTATATAACTGTGTCTTTTTATCCAAGCCTGCCCAGAAAGTGTTAATACAGTAACTATGGATAGATATATAATCACATAGGTGCAGATGGGAAAGGTAGCCCAGTTTCAATGATTGTAGTAGTAGCTTTACAAATAGATAAATGCAGACATTGTGCTACTATACAGAACAAAAATATGAAACATAGAAAGAAGAAGGATGTTATGGTAATATCATTTTTATGATATATAAGCACACTTACAATTCAGTTCTTATTCATACAATATAAGCATCTCTCTCCCTCTTTTTCTGCTCTTTAAATATGTATTAATATAGAAGTGAAATTGTTGCTGAACTGGAAGGCAGCGAATTTAGATTTCAGAAGAAGATATGAGAACAAATAGCATGACTTCAGATAAAGGACTTCTGTAAAAGTAGATATCTGTTCACAGAAAGAAATATTTCCCCAAACTTCCAGATCCTTATATACCCTTTATCCCAGATAGTCTTTGTAGTTTCATAGACTGTAGTTCATAGACTGTAGTTTTATAGCTTTTTACCGTTAATATCATTATATCGTTAATATCATTAATATGGTCAATCTATTTTAGATCTGAAATACTCTCTGCAAGTATCTATCTTTCTCCTATGACTGCAAAGAGAATATTGAGCTGCTGTTTGGTGACTGGTGTTAAATGGGAAGTATCCAGTCTCCACACCTAAATAAGTAACTAACGCACTTGACTAATCCTTTAGGGGACATTGGTCAGTTCTGTCATTATAGTCATCATGCAGGAAAGTATTAAGAAAGGGACATCCAGAGCCGGGGTCCCTGCTCTCAGAAATCTCATAGGACTCCTGTGGGGCTTCTCCAGCGATATAGCCCTCCGACTGCCACAGCCTACATAAGGGAATCTGTACGCCTCCCTACCCTACCCTACACCAGTCCAGACAATTCTACTGTTTTTACATGCCTGTCTATAGTAGTGGATGATGCCTAAGACTTTTGATGGAATTAGGTCAGAGCCAGTGTTTTTCCCTGGTTTAATCCCAAGAGCTGTTATGCCTTTAAAAGCAATTGCCTAGGGCCCATGAGCTACAGAGGAAATCTTCCATCTGGCAGCTAGCTACATCAGAAACCACTTGACCAGTTCCCGCCCTTACTGTTCTCCTCTATTCTCTTCTCTATTCTCCTTTCGCTTATTATAACATTCTCTTTTTCTCTTTCCTACTGCACTTATTTTTTTTTTCAAGAGCAATATCTTTCTATTACTCCATGTTTAAGCATCTTTCTCAGTCTATACACTTACAGCATGGCACAAGAAGATACACTCCTGCATGCAAAACTCTGTCACAAATCTCTTCCCCTTTCCAGGATGTAATTGATTATGGACTAATGGCTGCAACATGAGCACCACACACCACAACAGTT
>NW_010582736.1:877107-895483 GCF_000705375.1 Tinamus guttatus
GGGAAAGCTTTTTAACTATTCATGGGTTATTTTCTGTATCATTCCAGCTAAGAAGATATGTTGTTAGGGTATGTGTTTATAGAACCCTGAAAGCAGATAAACTGATTCTGAAATTATTTTCCGGTTTATCATTATTTATAATGTAAATGATTATCCTGTAATCATTTACAGGTTCCTGTAACCTGCACAGGTTCCTGTATCCTGTAATCTTTACAAGTTCCTGTAGCCTGTAACCATTTACAAGGAGCTAAGAAGATATGTTGTTAGGGTATGTGTTTATAGAACCCTGAAAGCAGATAAACTGATTCTGAAATTATTTTCCGGTTTATCATTATTTATAATGTAAATGATTATCCTGTAATCATTTACAGGTTCCTGTAACCTGCACAGGTTCCTGTATCCTGTAATCTTTACAAGTTCCTGTAGCCTGTAACCATTTACAAGGACAAGTGCAGGGTCCTGCACCTGGAGAGAAATAACCCTAGGCATAAGTACAGATTAGAATTTGACCTGCTGGAAAGCAGCTCCACAGAGAGCAATATGGGAGCCTTGGTTGATCCCAGGTTAACCATGAGTCAGCAATGTGCCCTCATGGCCAAGAAGGCCAATGAGATCCTGGCCTGCATCAGGAGGAGTATTGCTAGCAGCAGGTGGAGGGAGGGGATCCTGCCCCTCTCCTCAGCTCTGGTGCGGCCGCACCTGGAGTATTGTGTGCAGTTCTGGGCTCCCCAGTACGAGAAGCTTCTAGAGAGGGTCCTGCAGAGAGCCACGAAGATGATTAAGGAACTGGAGCATCTATCTTATGAGTATAGACTAAGCGAGCTGGCCTGTTTAGTCTGGAGAAAAGAAGGGTGAGGGGAGATTTGATTAACATGTTCAAGTACCTGAGAGGTAGGGAAGATGTGTCCAGGCTCTTCTCTGTGGTGGCCAGTAATAGGACCAGGGGTAACGGGTGTAAGTTGAAACACAGGAAGTTCCACCTCCATATGAGGAAGAACTTTACTGTGAAGGTGACAGAGCATTGGAACAGGCAGAGGTTGTGGAGTCTCTTTCTTTGGAGATCTTCCAAACCCGCCTGGATGCCACCCTGTGCCACGTGCTCTAGGTGTCCCTGCTTGTGCAGGGGCGTTGGACTAGATGATGGACTAGAGGTCCCTTCCAAACTCAACCATTCTGTGATTCTGTGTAATGACTGTAGAAGGAATGATTCTTGATTAAAAATATTTGTCATAAAACTAAAATTAGTATGCAAGTTTCACTGTATGTGTTCTTCATTCTTTATCTTTTTCATAGCTAAAATAAATTAGAAATTATTTCTTAATGTATTTTGTATTAGATTTTTTTTCTTTCACATAATAAGAAGGGTTCATGATGGCTGGAAATCTATATAAGCTGTCTATGTCAGTCTATATAAAATTCTGCACTATAATAGTATATTCTAAGATGGAAGATACTGATTTCCTTTTATTATTAGTCTGCTTAAATGTTTTAGTTTTATAAAAATTATTATTTCCTTAAAGAAATTAAATTGTTTTGATATCCAGAGATACATCCAGCTATGAGACAGTAAATTAAACCTCTCTTTCTGGAGCATGAGTTTAAATTGTAATTCTTCTGTGTGGGCTGGGATTTGGACTACAATAGCATCTCATAGTGATACCATTAACTCTCGGCTAATTGTGATATAGTGAAGAAAAGGGTTATTCTCCTGAGAGGGAATTCACTTTGCAGACCTCAGGGGCTGTTCAGAGCTTCATTGCCCTGATCAGCTCAAGCAGCGTTTCAGCTGGAGCTTGGATACGGAGGTACCAAACAGGCAGAGAGGCCAAGATCTCCACTTTATTTTATTTTTGTTATGTTTGTTCATTTGTTTTGTCTTATGACAAGAAATGTTTACCGCTACTTTTGCTGATAAGAAGTTGTTGAAACAAGTCAGCACATGTGATACAATTTGTGCTCTCAGCTGAGGCTGTTGCTGACAGTAAGAATGTTCCTATCAGTCAAATGACCTTGAGCCTGAAGTGCTAACCAGGAAAAAAAAAAAGTTACATAAATTCCTCTACAGTGTTTAGATACAGGATGTGCTCTGCCAAGGAGGAGGTACCCACTAGTATGGAATAGAAAAAAAAATCTAATAACTGAAGGCTACAGAAAGGACATGGAACAAATTTGTTTAAATTGTTAGAGAGGTCAGGCTGATTCATTAGCAAGAGATGTGAGCATACTCTTTCACAGGTGACTGAGAGATGAGCACATCACAGAATAATTTCTTGAGGTATTTGCTTTACCCTTAGCTGATTCATCCTCTCAGCAGAATTGTCTTATGTGTCGGGATGGGTATGGAGTAAATTGGTACTTAAAACTGAACAGATGAAAAATAGGAGGATACAAGCCGTGAGTTCAGGCAGTTGCCTCCACTAAGGAGGACTGAGGCACTGTTTTATCCCCAAGCTCATAAGGAAGAACTGTACTGCTGCTCCTTGGCAGGCAGTGCAGCTCACTCCATTGCTTTTTATTTCTCAAGGAGAATAAGCCGAAGCCTCACTACTTCTGTTCTCCCACTTAGTGCCAGTGGCTAGAGTCATCAAATAGGCATGACACTGGCATTTGATAAATAAGCCGAAACAAAATGATGCTCAACTCTGGAATACCTAAAAAATACAACATCTGTCTCTATGGATAGAATCATGTGCTGGATTTGGCACCTGACAAGGAGAACATCAGCACTTAGACAGATGTTTCCAACAGGAGCTGGATGAGGGTGAAGAGATGGGGGGTTGTCCAAAGGGCATGTCCATGGGAAACACCAGAGGGGCTAAAGCATCTGAAGTTCTTGGGAGCCTGCTTCAACCTTTACAATCTACATTGCTCTCCAAACCCAGAATTTAGAAGCTGAAATGGCTTCTCTTCTACAGTTAGGTTGCCCATCTTCCATCTATAGACCAGAATACTCACCCCAACAGTGCAGTATTTAGCTTAAAAAAATAAACCCACAAACTATGCAACAAAAGGGGATATTTTTATTTTAACCACACATTTTCCCTGTTCATTCTCTCAGCACAGTTTCTAAACAGATTACCAAAGACAAGCAGTGTACAGTAGATGGAAATGAAATCTTTTTTTTTTCCTTAAAAGTTATGTTGCATTAAAAAAAACTTTTTTATCAGTATTTATCTAATGTTAATTGTGATTTTAACATGGTTAGCAGACCACAGTAATTCAACTCTCTACGGAGCTAGGATCCCAAGTAAAAAGGACCTTCTAGTAATAAATGTAGGGATTTTAATTTACATGTTTCTTTTTTCCTTTTTTCCCTCTCTCTCTTTTATGTTTCTAAGATGATTTGGGGCTTTCTCAAGCAATTACTTCCTCTGCACATGACTGTTTTGTAAATGTCCTCACAGTTTATCAAATTACTACAACTGGAAATAGGCTACAACAAACTCAGAAAGACAATGAAGGCAGCTAGAGATTCAACTACAGCTTCAGATTCAGTTATTGTAGATGTTCAGATTCAGTTATTGTAGATGTTATGAGCGATGGGAAAAATTCTGTATCTTATTTATAACTTTGGTCAGGTTCTTTCCTCTAAGGTCAATAAAGGAGTAGTTCAGGTTGCATTTGCTAAATCTGAAGAATTTGCCCTTTTTCTAAGGAATAGGGTCATTAAAATTTCAGTAATGCTGCACCTCCTCCAATGCCTCTTAGAGAAATAAACTGCCAGTTTACATGAACAGTCCTGTACTAAGGGTTTTCAGTTTTAATATTGTGTCATTGGAAATGCAATCATTTGAGACTGTGATTAAATTCAAACTCATGTATTCTGACAGTTTATTTCTCTGGAAAAGGCACAAGAGGTTAAGCAGTTTCCAGTGATCTTGATGTATTGCAGTGGAAAGGGCAACTTTCCTATCCCAATATAGCAGAGGTTAATAATGTTACAAAACTTCTTGCAGTAGGGTTTCCATGTGACTACAATGGACATATGGATATGCTAGTTGAGCAAGGTTTCCTTTTTCTTTTTTTTTTTCCTTCGGGATTGTAATAGGGCTGTAATAGATGACTGTTCTTCCTGTGCTCTGTATGCATATCTATGTCACCCAGGATCCTTGGATTTAATTGAAAATTTCACTTATTAATTTACTAGAAGGAAATTTAAGTTAGTTATCCATATTGCTAGTGTCTTCCTCGGGTACACCAGAAAGAGGGTTGCCAGCAGGTAAAGGGATGTGATCCTCTCCCACTACTCAGACCAGGCCACATTTAAAGTGCTGTGTTCAGTGCAGAGTTCCCCAATACAAGAGGGAATCGATGGAGCTGCTGGAGAGAATCCAGCGTAGGGCTACAAAGATGATTAGGGGACTTGAACATCTCTCCTATGAGGACAGGCTGATAGAGCTTAGAGAAGCTCTCTAGCTTAGAGTTAGCTTAGAGAAGACTGAGAGGGGATCTTATCAGTATATTCAAACAAATTAAAGAAGGGTGTAAAGATGATAGGGACAGACTCTTTCCAGTGATGCCCAGGGACAGGAGAAGAGGCATCAGACAGAAACTGAAACACAGGAAGTTTTTTTTTTCTGAATTTGAGGAAAAAACTTCTTGAATTTTAGAGTGACAGAACACTGGAACAGATTGCCCAGAGAGGCTGTGGAGTCTTCTTCTCTGGAGATAGTCAAAACTGGCCTGAATGTGATCCGGTTCAATGTGCTCTAGGTGACCCTACTCGTGCATGGGGCTTGGACTAGATGATCTCCAAAGCTCCCTTCCAGTCTTAATCATTCTGTGATTCTGTGATAGCTGATTAAGATATATATGGTTCCCTATTTATACATCCAGGCTCATTATTAGAGCGCATGGCACTGATTAATTACTAAATCAATGCTTTCACATTGTATTGTTATTAATTTGGTCTGTCCTGCAATTAGGCCTGCTTGCAAGGGTTTGGGCACTTATGGGAAGCTGCAGTGACTTCTGAAGGTAGGATATAACCTCTAATTTACTATTCTTTCTCACTCACCTAACATTTTTCATGCCATAATGTGTTGACTACTTGACTACCTATACATCTTTTATCTGCTTGTTGTGCTTTGGAGAGGCATAAACATAAAATGTGCCATTTTATTTTTTCTCCCCAACTCATTACCCTGAGGATTAATTAATACACTTATGCAAGACGTTTTCCATGGAGCAGAGAAAGACATTCATGATTGTATCCAACATGTTCTTCATGGCATTTGTTTTGAGGTTATTAAATAGTATGAAACAATGTGTCTTTGCATCTACAGTTGCATGTACTACAATAGAAAATACATTTAGCCTCCAGCCATTTTGGTTGTGAACATTAATACCTCAATGCCAGCTTTATCTTTATCATAGACTGATACCTTTTGTTTTTGTTTCCGGTCGTGTTTGTATTTTTAGCCAATACAATTTGGAGGACTCATTGATTCATTTTTACATGTACACACGTTTAATTTTAATAACCAACTGAATCACTGCCAGATAATCTGTATGTAAAAAAAAATCATACTTGTTCTTTAAATATATTTCTCGTACTAATGCTCTTTTTAGTAAAATCATATTAAAATATATGAAGAATCCATTTATAGTATTTTGGTTACACTGGGTAAAAAAACAAGTTTTGGAGGTAAGACTTACATTAAGACCAGGAGGTCTGTAATCAGAACAGGAGATAATGATAACAAAATACTTCTGCATATTTAATAGACCTATTTCAGAATGCACTTGCAATAATATAATTTATTCATGCTCTATATGCTGTATGCATACAATAGCTCTATTGTATCAGATCTCATTAAAATAAACTTACAAATCTCACATCCTTAAAAATTTAAAAGAGCGCTGAAGCTAAGCTATCTAAAATGTTTCATCAGAAAAATATTTAGACTATATCTCTTTTGTGTTTTAGGACATACTGCATTTTTCTGGAAACTACTAATAAATCACATTAGACAGTACAATGGGCAAATAAAGAGCTTATTCTGTCATTGCAAAACACATAAAACATTGCATAAGTAAGTTCTCCCATGGTAACCAATCATGTTAAAACACTTTATTTTGCATATGTATGCTAGGTTTAATACTGAAAATCATAATTTCCTCAGACCTTTAAAATGAAGAAAAGACTGATACATTATGATATGGTCTCTGATTTCCTACTTTGTTGAGAACAGAAACAGAACACACAGGAATAGTTCAAATTTAACTTTGTTTCTTTGGTTTTACAAGATGGACTTGGTAATTAAAAGTAACAACACTCATAAAACCTCAGCCTCAACATTGGCATTGATGCAAATTCAATCTTGTAGGATTGTTCCTACAAAACTTTGGTACTGAAGACACAAATCCTTCTAATTTCCTGGGACAGAAAGCTTCTCCCAACAAACATTTGTACACTGCAGAAGCCTACAATAGAGATAAGACAACAGGAATCACTCAGCATTTTTGGAATGTTCCAAAGTTAGTCACTAAACTTATGGATTAGCTCTGCTCTTCTGTGAGATCCTCAGCTTTATAATCTGCCATAATTGTATCTTAAGTTTTAATCCTCCTAAACCAAGAATCCCAGTTTTAATTTTTAAGATTATTCTGTTCTCTGAAATATGTGATATTGTCACTAAAAAGTCAGTCAGACAAAAGTTAGTGAAGACATACTGAGATGTGAAATAGCTGCAGTAACTGAGAGTATGTTGCTTACTGACTTCAGGTTTTACAGGTTATTGATGTGAAGAAATGCATTGGGATTTCAACAGAAAGTCACATTCTGAAACATAAGAAAATCATTAACAGAAAAATAATGTTGGTGACTTCTAGGTTATTAATCTTTAGATTACTTTTCTGTTTATTTCCTTTCTCCAATTTCTCCCTGATTGGGGAAAAAATTGAAGCATAAGAATAGCATAATAAGTATTGGTGGAATAGCTTTTGATTGAACATAAAATATATTTCAAATATCTTGAGAATAAATTTAAGGATGAAGGTGAAATGAGAAAATAAACAAACATAACCATGAATAGTAACTGTAGAGCTTAGTAGGGGAATAAAGAAGTGGCATAAGAAATAGATTATATTTCCATTTCTTTGTCCACGTTTTGGCATTCAGTCGTCTTCTACTGTTGTTTTCCGAATGTGTATATTCCTGCCAGTTCTCTTCAGTATCTCTGTGCAGATCTGCTCTCCAAGAACCTAGTCTAATCTTTACTTGAACCAACTAGTTTTGTTTCTTTCTACAACCCCTTTGACATCACATGCCAGAAATTCAATACCCACTTGGAAGTATTTTCTTTTTTTTTATGTTTTAAATAGATGATTATTGATCTCCTACAAGTTTTAGTGAATTCCCCTTAGCTTGGGTACATAGGGAGTTGGTGAATAACGGTTTGGCTTTCGTCTCATCTACTACATTCTGCTATCATAAAACTCAATCAGTCAAATCCCCTGCCTTTTCCTATCCAAAATGAAAAGTCACAACCATTTTAGTGTCTCTTCAAAAAGCAGCTGTTCTACCTCCTGTCATTGCAATTGTCAGCCTCTGCATCTCCTCTGACTCTGCCTTTTCATTCCTGAGATGTTGAGAACTGCAGCACTCACCATATATAGTACTCACTATATGGCTTTGCAAAGGTTTTACTTGTGGCAAAACAATGCTTTCTCTCTTATACCCCTTTTAATGAAGTGCAATGTTTGCTTGATTTGTCAGTTTATATAGTTTAAAGCAATAATTTCAGAGAAGCATCAAGAATGCTTCTAAGATCTTTTTCCTCAGTTGTAACTTCTAGTTCCAAATTCAGAATCATGTGAGCACGATTTACATTACTTTTTCCCTAAATACATTATTTTACACTTGAAATTCATCAAAACTCTTTGCTGCATTTTACTTGTTTGCTCATTTTTATGAGGTCCTGTTTATTTACCTTGCCATGAGCATAGCATTTGACTGCTCAGAAGATCTAGTATAATTTGCCAAATCAGGGATTTTGTTGCACACTGTTTTCTTCTGGCCATTAAAGAAATTGATGAATGAGGCCTGGTACCAGTGAAACATTAGGAAAACTCCAGCAGAGTGAGGCAGGATTGCCCTCTACAGAACCACCTATTCTGCCACAACAAAGTTTTCTCTCCATACAAACAATATCTGTGAGTAATGTCTGCCTAGTTTAAGGATTTTCATACTTAAACATACCCTAGGTATACAAAAGGGCTTCATCCTCAAGGGAATCTATGTTTCAGTGAGATGCAAAAGTGATTTAGCGCTCTAAGTTACTCAGCCCATAGGTCTCATAGAAGCAAGTCATTTATAAAAATATATCTGCTGGCAAAGAAATAAGAAATCCCATTTAATAATTAAAAACACTTTTGGAGGTAAGATTCTTTTTTTTTTTTTTTTTGAAAAGACATTAAAAGCAGAATGATTTAATATAAATTCATCAGTCACTTACTAGGTCATCGATACCTTCAGTGGTAACCATATAGGCTATACAGAATGAAGTGGAATCCATGAAACGTGGTTGATTCCTGAATGTTCCTATTTATGACTTACTTCATATGAGTTCTCTGCGATATTGAAGAAATTAATCAAAAAAAATGTTGTATGACAATTTATTCTTAAAAAATATTATTGCTTATCTGTTTTTTTTTTTCTTTTTTTTTTTTTTTTTTCTGGAGGAATATTGTACCAAGCTAATGTGCAAAGAGCAATGTACAATATTCCAGATTCTCTGATTTCTCTTACCTTGTCATTTATTGAAGTCAGAGCTTGAAGGGATTTTTTTTTTCTAAACAAAAAGAAGTTTTTTTTTTTTTTTTTAATCAAAGGTGATATTTTCAGATCTTCATTGAAAAAAATGCACGCACACACAAAAAGAATAGTGGACAAAATATTTTTTTAATATGCAATATTAGAAGCTTATGAAGGATGATGATGAATGAATTAGGTTATGAAAATAAGCTCTTACAAAAACAACACCATTATGTCATTTTATATGCCAATTCAATAGTAAGCTTTGTATCTATTTTTATCATGGTAAAGAATGGCATAATTCAATAACTGCATAATCCCTAAAGGTTATCATACTAATTATTTTACAAGATATTCACAGAGTATCAAGTCTAAGTCTTCATGGGTATTTGTAAGTTCAATAATCACTTTGCAGAAGCTATACTTTCACCTATTTAGAAAGTTGCTTGTTCAGAAATGTAAGGGCTGCTGATGATTCCTTTGAAGTGACACTGATATAATCATTGTTTAGCTCAAAAATGATAAAACCACAAGGTAATCATAGCAATTTGCTGATATTTGTACAATTGGCACATAACAGCAGATTTACAGATCTACAGATAAAACTGTCATAAACTTGGGGGGTTAACTACAGAGTTTTGTATGTGTATGTTCAAGTTATTCTTCATAAATTAGACTTTCAAAAGAGGAACAAACAGATTCCACAGATCACAGGTATGGACAGGAGAAAGGTTCTTTTGGCTGCCTAGGGGAAAAAAAAAAAAAAAAAAGTATTCCTCAGATTGTTTTTTCTTTTAATTCCTCTTGCCCGATGTCTTGTTTGTCCTTCTAAGCATATATATTGTCTGTTTTTAAGCAGGCTGTTTGTACTACTGTATTAACTCTCTAGTCATGGTTTCCAAAGAGTAGACTTACTGAGAGTAAATCTAAATGGACTTGAAAGAGAAGATGTAACTGTTCTCTAGGTAAATGGTTTCACAGTAACTAGAGAGAAGAGGCAATCCCATGTACTTCCCTAGGAGAACTGAATGGTTACCAAGGCAATGCTGATGACCTCACTGCCCTGGCACCATCAAACCTTTGCTGTAACCACATGCAGTGCAAGCATCTACTCAGAAAGAATAAAAGGCTACAGCTTGAGAGAAATGTAGATACCATACAAATCTTCAGAGATTCTGCATATTTTTCAGGGAATTTATTAACAGACATGTTTGAGAGAACTTGAGGTATACTTTATGTTCATTAGACAATGCATTGGTCATTCACTATATGGAAGGTAAGTGTCACTGAGACTGGGTCTAGATTTTACCTTCTTTCATCCTGCCAATATGCAACCTGTGAAAAAGTAGGCAGTGCCCAAACTCAGAGTTAGTCATCAGCCATACTGTATTCAGCTTGCTTTATTTATGACTTACAATGACTTACAATGAGATCTGTTGCTAGATTTATGAAAAATGTATATATACAAGAAGTGGGGATCAGAACATACCATCAGTGTTATCTACGTAACTCAATTTGTTTTAGAGAAAACAATGGACCAGGTACTTATTTTTGACTTTAATAAAATTAATGTGCTGGGAATGTGAGCTGAAGAAAGATTATGAGTCACATCTGCAAATACAGTATAGAAAAATTAGAGAAAAAAAGAAGATAAAGTGAGATAATATCTGCAGTTGTAAAGAAGGTACTATTTTATTCACAAGTGCACTTAGGCTAAAGCAAGAGTTTTGTAAATCTGGTATTTCAGCATGCAAAACTCACACTATCATAATTAATCAACAGCATTTCTTGCTGATCTAATTTGGAAATGAACTAGAGGAAGTATCTAAAAGAAAAGGAAATTGAGCAATTTTCAGGTAGGAAACTTGAAGGCACCTAAAGTGAATCTACAAGAAGGTATAAAATCCTACATTATGGCTGGAAAAGACCTTTAAGATCATCATAAACCCATCACTACCATGCCTGTTTAACAATGTCCCTAAGTGTCTCATCTACATGTTTCTTGAACACAGCCAGGGACAGGTATATTAATTAGGAAGAATGTAATAGTTATAACTATACTTATAATCACTATATCATGCACTGTGGTATTCTGCAAAAGTTTCTGTAGTACAGTAAATTGATTATACAAATACACTGAGGACATTTAAAAAAAACATTTTTCTCTGAATATTTTCAAAATTAATTTGATAGACACCTTATGGTGATTATCTAGAAACCAGAATAAACCCATGTGGTTATGTTGGCTACCCCCTGCAAGAAGGGGGCTGAAAGGTGTTGCTGTCATTTTTTTTTTTTTTTTCATCTTGAGAGGAGTCACCAGACAAAGAGCAAGAGAAAATTTAATATGTTACTGACTGGCATGCATAGGTGTATATTACACTGCAGCTGAAGTAGAATCTATAGGTTACAGAGGGCTTAAAATTTTTAATTTGCACTCACACAGGCTGATTATGTGACTGTCGCACATGGCAACTTCATAGTTTTCTTGTTCATCTGTAAAGTTTGCTAATGGTTTTTCGGGATGCTGTTTTTTTGCTTTGACAAGACATATATATTTTTACTGTACTGTACAGCATTTAGCATTGTTTTTCTCTGCTACAGCTGTGCCAAACAGCACTTGGTAGTGAGATGGAACCTGCTCGTACCCTGCTGATTGCCACTCTACTAGTGTTCTGCATTGTATTATAATGTACTGAAAAAAATCATTTCTATACAAACACCTATACAAGTATCTTCTGGAAGGAGATTTGTAATTCCTCCTATGTGGCCACAGTGTGAAAATTCCTTAAAACAATGAGAAATACCAAGAAGACATTGTAACTGATGAACAACAGGAGTGGAGGAGCAGGCGGGGGCTGTCTTGGCAAAAAAAAGTTCCTGAAATTTATTTTCAGTAACAGTTATTTCCATATTTGTCTAAGTTATTTTTAACTGATTCGTATCTGTCCATTAATGCATTGTGATGCTTTAATACTCAATCCATATTTTCAAAGCTGAGTACTTTATGCTAAACATGTTAGGAACACTGTAAATTCTATCCGGATAAGATAAATACGTTAACTAATACTAAATAAACATTTTATTAATTTTTGATGCCTATCTACAAATGTAACAATTAGACAATATGATCAATGTCTGATTTTGGGCACAAAAATCCATATTCTGTCATGAAATAGACATCTTTATTTTTCAAACTTGTTGAATAAGCTATAGTTTCTGGTGATTCATAGTTAGATGTGAAAATCAAATTAAAATCAGCCAGGTTTGTAGCATCCCTGCAATTTCTTTTAAACAGTTGGCAGATAGGTATTTATTTAGATGCCTATATATGGATTTAATTCTATCTGAAATTTCTTCCTTTTGACCTTAGTAACATATTGAGACCCACTTAGCATAAATAGCATACAGAAAAGTGGAAGTTATGGCCTGATAAGGCCACAGCAATCTGCTGCCTCCTATGTGTCTAATTTAATGGCTTGTGACAGGTCAATTAAAGCTAAGAAACTCAGGGTTTGTATGACAGATTGGCTGTTTATGAAGTGAATTGATATGTGTACATAATGTAATAATTTGCATGGTTAATTTATTATTGTTGTGAGCATTATATTGGCTTGTGTAAATTATACCAGTTTGCTGTTCAGATAAAAATGGATGTTGATGGATTTGTTTTGACTCTACACAGGTTGGCCCTGGCTAGAGATTTGTCTGTATGCAATTTTTGCCATCTGGAGTCAGATGGCAGAGTGTGACTGCATGCGAGAGATGAGGACATTAGTCAGTGGACACAGACAAAGCTGCTTAGGTCCTGATACTCCCCAAATTCAAGCTTCTCTTCATTGCTCTGGAAGAGGAAGGAGGAGTGAGAAAGACAAATGAGAGATCATCTCACTTGGTCAGTGCTAAGGACGTTGGGCAGTGCATGTATTAAAGCTTTATAGTTATTTATTTGAGTTAGAACAGTTTTGTCAGAAGAGGTTGGCAGGAATTTATTTCCAAAAGATTAGGACAAATTTCTGAGATACAGGACACCTAGATTTATGTTCATTCTACAACAGATGATTTTAAGATAGGTTTCTATTTTTAATCTGTAGCCACTATATCACAGGATATAGTGGAATGCATCTTTATATTTTTGTTCTTGTTTTTCCTCCAAAAATAAAAGTATCTAGGTTAATAGTCTAATGATGATAAGTGCTTATGTCTTTTCCTATTCAAGAGTGAAGCCTGTATGCTCCATTTAGGTTGATGTTCAGTATTTATACATAACAACCTTAGAAAATGCTCCATTCACCTTACTGCAGACATCTATGAATCTTTTTCTGTGTCTTTATGAACTTCTAAGGGATCTATAAATCTGTATTGAAATAACAGATATTTTGGGTGTTTGGGGAAAAAAAAAGAAGATTTGGTGGATTTATAATAACAGATTTTCTAATAATATCAGTTGAAAGGCTCCTTATTGTTTTACAATAAATTAGATTAAGCCAAATTAGCTCTGGCTGGGGCTGAAAAGAGCTCACTCCTGTACTCATTCTTGTATCAGCACTAGCAATCACATGACTCATCACCTTTTTCTTTCTTCAGTTTTAGTTTTTGGTCACATCAACTAATCTGACTCACCATTGGGCAGTGTAGTTGCTAGCATTGGCTCTGGTAAGGCAGCAAAACCTGAGTTGAAAAGGGTGAGCATGTCCATTTCAATAAAAGCATAGACTTAGTTTGGCTTCAGCAGATCATGTAGCAGCATCCTCAGATGCATTCAGGATGACTCCTCCATGGGCTCCCCTCCTGAGGGCTGTAGTGAAACCCACACTTTTAATCTGTGTCCAGTAACAAGAATGCAGCCTCTCCACTGGAGAGGCAGCCATGGTTTCCCTGCCTTTATTATCTTTCTATTACACAGGTGTAATGAGGTATATACATTGGTCACCACCTTGAGGCTACCCAGAGAATGAAGCAATATAACCTGTGGATCATGCTTGTTAACTGCAGCTTCATGTTGTGTTTCCGTCATACCACTTTCTAAGAATTAATGGCTTTTTAAAAGCTTCTGCAGGCTACACAGGGTACCTATATTAACCTTTAATACATCTATTATATCTCAAATCCTCTGTTTTGCTCACTTTCTCATGAATGTAGGCTTGCAGTTGATGCCAGTGGCAACTTCTGAGCTGGTGTTTCTGTTGTAAGTGGGAGGCAATTACTGGCAGGATGTCATCTGTTGGATTTCATTCCTTGCCATGAGTCATTTCAGCCTACTATGCCTTCTGTGTATACTGGAATGACTATGTCTTTCCCTGTGCTCTGTTTTTAAGAAAAAAAAAGTGCTAGTGAATATCTGGGAAGTAATGCAAAGTGAGCAATTATTTCTAGCACACCTTGGTGTATATTTTAATTAATGAGATTATGTCAGACAGATAAGCGTTTAGAATAAAACAGCACTTAAATGTGAAAAATAGATAGCTTATTTGCTTTAAGATGATGACAATCAGGGTTGAGTCATATTTTTATGTAATAAGTATAAAGAATTAATATACTTGAATATAAACTGATTTTTTTTTCAATCTCTTGAAGTACTTTCTGCTCTCATTTATACAATTGCAAATAGAGTTACTTCAGTGGAGGCGGGGGAATAGATAAGAATCTGACAATACATATGTTTGACTTGCATACTCTTTCTAATACACTTAAATAAATGAATCCATCATGCATGTCAACTACAGCACTTTGGACAAATGAAATGTCGAAGTCTGCAAAATAGAAGCTTTCAAAATAGCATCTTCAATGTGCTATATTTTTTTTATCATTGCTTAATTTTCCCAGGCACAAAAATAATTATGTAAAATTTGTGAAGTCTGTAGATTTTGATACCCTGCCAATCATCTTGTATTTATTGATTTTTAAACTTGATGTAATTTAATATTAAATTTATTTTAAAATAAGTGAAATCAGAGAGTCACTTTGATTTGGATGTGGATCTTTCAGCACGATTTTTAAAATCTTGTTTATCACTTTCATTTAACTTTCATTTAACTTTCTATATATATATATATGTAAAACAAAAAACTGGCAAATGTCAGAGAATTTCAGAGAATTATAAATATTCTTGAGGAAAAAAGCATAGAATTCTATGAGAATTCTCAGTAGAAAGATAAGATCTTCTTGCTGTTCATGAGCAATGAATTGCTGATATAGGAAAAGCTTTCTTGTGAAGTATCACTACACTTCTGTCATTTATAGAATTCTCTGAGCACTCTCATCTGACCATTGTCAAATACTTTATATTGGTCTTTATGGACCCCTTTTCTGGTGTAGTAATCTTCATGTATAACAGGAGTATTGATTTATGCCAAATAGGGATCTGAGCTCATCTTTTATTGATAAATATAGTCTTGAATATCTCTAGTGCATATTTACATCACAATATGCAGCTGCTTTCCAAACATTTAGCTTTCAATTCCCTATCTTACCTTTGTACTTGTTGAATACAAATTCTTGGCAAAAAATGAGTAAATTAAAAACATGTTTTCTTAAGGCTTTTGCCAGTTTTTTTTCTATGACCCTAAGGATTAGAAGGACTGAGTATGGATACTCAGAAAGTCTCTATTCTAGTTTCACATATTTTCAATGGCAGAATGAACCTGCACAGGTGCCCCCAGATGCAAAATGGAGATTCCTCATCCATAGAATGATTTGAAATGTATGGACAAGCTGCAAATGAGTTAAGAAATACATCATTTTAGCTGTAGACTGTAGATATTTATGTTCATATTTGTAAAGTGAGAGTGGGTCTAACAGTTTTCCAAAGGAACAGCATAGCAAAGGAGCCATTCCTGAATATTTTGAAACAGCAATATTCTGTAACTTCTTCAAGGAAATAGAACAGTTTATTATAAAGTTTACTCCGTATTTTACGGTTCATGGTATCTTTCCTTTATGTTAACTGAAGGCTTTGAAATAAATAGACATTTAAACAATATTTTTTCTATGACAGTTTACTAGTCAGCCAGGTTAGGAGGTGTCGAATCTGGCAGCCTGGTAGAGGTGAGTCAGCAACGGCTGCACTCCTCCAGGTTCCAATACAAGTGAGACTGGGTACATATTCCTGGTAGTGAGCTCACACTCAAGCATACAGACACACACCACCGATAGATACATGCACATGGCCGGCCATGCAGACTAGCACAGATGGAGAATGCACGCAATGTGCTCTGGTCTTTCCAGTTGCAGCACACAAACACCTGGGCCCTGTGACCTGTCTTCCCACTCCGGTCGCTGCACCCTTTTATCTCCTCATCCCTCTGTTTGCCATTTGTTTGTCCTCCCTTTGACTTAAGGCAATGGATGTCACCTCCAGGTGGTGGCTCTGCTGTGACAGCCCTGGAGCAGCTGGGTCCAGCGCACCCACAAGGCTGCAGAGTGGTTGGTGTCCCCCTCCATTCACCATGGATCTTCTCCAGCCCTTGGAGATGAGTCTTTAATCACAAAATTACCGCACTGAGTCTTTTTTGTTGCACTGTTGAGCCCCAGGGCTTTTAGCTGGACTCTTCCCTTAATGCAGAGCCTTGCTGACTGGTATTCTGTTTTGTTGATTGTATTGGTTTGTGATTAATTAGTTTATCATGGGTATGCATCTTTTATCATTTGACATGGCTGGAGAGGAAACTGTCAGCCATGTTAAGTTATGCTCCCTTCATCCCATACAATCTTATATTTATTTGGGATAAAACCCAGTCAAACTCAGTTATGACCATACAAGCAAGAGATCTTTGTGACATCTACAGTGGTAATTGATGTTCCTTTTCATTACTTGCTTTTCATTGTCTACAAACTCTTCTATCAAATGAACATAAAAAAAATCCTATTTAAACATAATTGTATTCCTTAAGAATCTTAATACCTTTTAAACTGTAGGTGAGTGTCATCTCCATATGCAGAGACAAAAATATAGGTGTCAATGTTTATATATGAACAGTATATCTTATCTCCCTATGGTATTAGATGGAGATCCAAGAGATTCAGTCAGTGGAATCTAAGCAGCTATTTAATTGCCCAAATATAACTAACTAAGTTTAAGATGAGTAGCTCTGTAGACTCCACTTATTGTTTTGATTAGGTCTCATTGACTGTGGTAAGGGGTTAAGGACCTATACGTAGCAATCTGCAGAGCATCCTGGGTTCATAGAATAACTCATGTAGGAAGGGTCTTTGGGAAATGATCTATTACACCTCCTGAAAGCAGCACCAACATCTGAGTCCTACTGAACTGACAGTCATAATTAAGGACAGAGGTGTCCTATCTTATTTATATCTATTTCAAGAAGATTATAAATTAGGAAACTAAAAGCACCTGTAAAATTTGCCCATGTAGGCTGGTTCTGAAGGCATTTAACCTCTGATTCAATGAAAAAGATAAAGCATCTGAATTGGAGACCAAATCTATTGTTTTTATTCTCGCTTATGCACTGATCATCAAAGGACCATTTTATCTTAATTTTCAGTAAAATCTAATGATTTTCTTTCAGATTTGCTACTTATAATTTTAATTTATAAATGTCTAAAATCCTATATAGTGAAAGGGCACTTTCTCCATTCTCTTGCCTTATAAAACAAGTTGCACTCACAGATTTTAATACTACACTTATAAAACTAACTATGCAGATTTTGATTACTATCCATCAACTATGTTTTTTTCCTTCCTTCTTGTCATAGTTATAAGGAATGGCAACTAGTGTAAAAGCAACAACAACAGTTTCTTACCTGCCCATTTATGCCTGAGTTTCTCATATGCTTGGATTTAGTGTCATATTACCTTGTTCTTATCCTCCCTTTCATAGTGAACTTTTATGGTTCAGAATTGCATTAATGAGACAATGTCACAATATGTGTCACATATGGCACCATACTGCATAGTTCAATACTCTAATCACAGAGGTAAAGATGGGCTGTAGTATTTTTATACTAAAAAAACCACATTATTTCTATTATCGTACAAAAGAGTGTAGGGTTCTCAAGAAAATTCAGGATATACAGGCAATTTGAGGATGATCTCTTTAATTACATGATCTCAGAGTATTTTTTTCTCATATATCAATACACTGTATCTTCTTTTGTACAGAATTATTTCCCTATCAACCACACGGATTATAATACACTTCTGTATGCCTTAGTGCATTTAGTAGATTTATTTCTTCACAGCATTCATTTAAAAAAGAAGACTTCTGGACATAAGATTTGTGATTTGTGTGTAGCAGATTTATCACAGTTAAAGACTTAGTCTTAAATTAGCTATTTATGTACATCAGTTTCACTCCACTCTAAAATAATTATTGCTGATTCATAGAACTACATATATAAACTACTACTAAACCAACAATAATTCATCCTTTCTTAATTATCTGGATAAATGGAAAAAAAAATCATGATTTACTGATCACTATGTAGCTTCCAGGAAAAAGAATACTAATTTCAATAATCCTGAGCTTATTGTCAGAAGAATCACAGAATCACAGAATGTTTAAGGTTGGAAGGGACCTCTAGAGGTCATCTAGTCCAACCCCCCTGCACACACAGGGTCACCTAGAGCACGTGGCACAGGACTGCGTCCAAGAGGGT
>NW_010582736.1:895679-908042 GCF_000705375.1 Tinamus guttatus
ACAGGACTGCATCCAAGCGGGTTTTGAAGATCTCCAGAGAAGGAGACTCCACAACCTCTCTGGGAAGCCTGTTCCAGTGCGCTGTCACCTTAAGTTCCTTAAGTTCCTGTGGAACTTTTGATGCTTCAGTTTGTGCCATTACCTCTAGTTCTGTTGGTGGCCACCAGTGAAAAGAGACCAGCTCCATCCTCCTCACTGCCTCCCTTGAGGTACTTATAGACACTGATTAGATCCCCTCTCAGCCTTCTCTTCTCCAGGCTGAACAGGCCCAGCTCCCTCAGTCTCTCCTCATAGGGCAGATGTTCCAGGCCCCTGATCATTGTAGATGACACCCAGGTCTTTCTCCGCAGAGCTGCTCTCCAGAAGGTCAGTCCCCAGCCTGTACTGGTGTCTGGGGTTATTCTTCCCCAGATGCAGGACCTTGCACTTGGCCTTGTTGAATTGCATGAGGTTTTTCACCGCCCAGTTGTCCAGTCTGTCCAGGTCCCTCTGGATGGCAGCGCAGCCCTCTGCGGTATCAGCTACTCCTCCCAGTATTGTATCATCAGCAAATTCTCTTCATTTTAAATGCTCTTCAATTCATCAAGATAATAAGGAAGCCTAATTATAACCATAGCATTGAAACTCTGTTGGTAAAGTAAGACATTTAAAATAAAATGCAATTCAGTCATAATGGAGCATTTTTTAGATGTCAACATAAAAATCTCTATCTTCCCGAGTATATTTTCTCTGCATAGAAAAAGATAGACTATTGTCCCAAATGATTAAAATGTGATTTTTTTTTTACCTAAATACATGGGATAAAAAACATGGAATATTTGATAGGAATGGTAAGTCATTTTATCTCTTCAGCAAAAATTTATATTTGCATGTATATTTGCATGTCTAAAAGTATGATTCCAAGACTGTGAATTACAGTTATTGTTGAAATTTCATTTTAAATTATTGTGGAAATCTGCTGCTAGAAACCAGGAAAATTCAGGGACAGTTCTGAGAAAGGTCAAGTTCGATAAGACAAACTTTTAGCCTTAAGCACTTCATATTGCCTTAGCTCTCTACATCATCTCCAAATAATGATATAGACCAAGCAATTTCAAAGATCCATTACTCTTCAGAGCTGCTTGCATATGAAAATAATACCGAGACCACTACTCTATTCTCATATGGGAGATGTGGGCAATCACTTAAGTTCCGCATTTCCATTTTCTCACAATGTTTATTGACGAACATAAAAAGGGCATTTTAGAGGATTAATTCATATTTGAAACTGAGATCCTGTAGCCCAGGAAATATTGTATGGCCACGACTAGTAACAGGCTACAGGTTTTTGCCACCAATGAACCTCGGGAGGTTTGTTTTATGTAGTTTTAGCTGTCACAACAATTGCTTAATGGCTGACAGTGTTCACTACGTTGGTCTTCTAGCTTAGCTTTGGGAATCCTTTATAAGGTAGTGGTTTAACTAACCTATGCACTTACTGAATGAATAACAAGAACACATTTTGTTAAGAAAGGCTGGGCAGGCTATAGTTTGACTAATAGCTGATGGGAAATTACATAGGCAAACTTTAGCTAGGGACTAGTGAGGAAAGAGCAAGTAAACAGACTGCATTAGCAAATGTACATTATGTGTGTCCAAGACATAGGCGGAATAAATGCCCCTTCATCAGAATTGTATTCCTCCCAGTGAAGAACTCTGGGCACTGAAAACTTGTCATAACCCCTCTCTGTCACCTTGAGTGAGAGGTGATGTCACCAGCCTCAGAATCTTGATTGGCGTGGAAAGGGAGAACACAGCACAAAAGGGAAAGGGAAAGGGAAACGGAAGGGGAGGGGAGTGAAGGGAAACGGAAGGGGAGGGGAGTGAAGGGAAAGGATGGGAAGGGAAGGGAAGGGAAGGGAAGGGAAGGGAAGGGAAGGGAAGGGAAAAAAAAAGAGATGCTTATGTGTTACGTTAGCCTTATTGACGAGGGCTTTTCTTTACTGATTGTATAATTTGGATTTAAGTATTACTATCGTAATTGATCTGATAATAACTGTGTAATAATAATTGGATCTTGATTAGTTGTTTGTTGATTGTTAAAATAAGAATTAAACTAACAATAAATTCTTGCATATGTCTATAAGGTATGCTTCCTTTTTCTAGTAACAGAATTTTGAATGCAACATGATATGTGGGAAATAAAAATGCTATTTAGTGCTAATTACTTCAGATTAGATCTTTACCCAACAGGTCTGGTCTTTCCATTCACATCTGTAGGAATTCGTTGTTCTGTTGATTTCTATCTGAAATTCCTTTTACTTCACTGAAATTTCACTTTCTTTTTATTTGTTAGTAAGTGCTCAGTCAAAAGTATTTTTGTCTAAAAATATAATAATGATAATGAAAGACTCCATATCCCCAAAGCATATTCTGTAGATATCATTTATTCTTTTATTTTTTCTCTTTATTTTACAGTAATCACCATTTCAGATTACTGATCTTTACCATATTGATTCAAGCTTTCTAGTGGTGTATGTGATCAAAATTTGTTATACATATAATGCATAATTTATACACAATATATATTACTGAGTTCATCGGTAGTTTGTTAAATACATATATATACAATTAAAAAGATGAACACAAGTAAGATTCCACCATAACTTTAATCCTAGTATTTTTTTGATGTCTTATACAAACCAGTGCTTTTATTTCATCACTGAGTTTAATGTAAGCATCAGTCTAGTTCTACTAGAACTAGGAAGAGTTGCTTCAGTGTTTTAGATACACTTATGACTGAGCCTGTGATTCCACTAGATCTGTGTGTTATGTGTTGCAAAAGTTTAATTTTAATCCAAATTTTTCCATAAGAGTATAGGCCCATTGGAAAAGATAAAATTATAAACCTAATATTCTGAAATAAATCATAGAAGTCCTCCAGGTTGTTTGCTTGCTTTTTTTCCCCCTCAGTTTCATCAAGAACATAATTCTGGTCTGGAGTCCTTTTTGAACATTCAAGACTTACTGATACTCTTCTCTTTTGTGGTCTCCTAGGGTGATATATGCTTTCTATACAATTGACAATGTAGCAAAAATATTTTTAATTAACAGGGTTCTTTGATCATATTAGTCTTACAATTTCCAGTCAGAATTGTGTTTGCTTGTCTCTGGAGACTCAGAATTCAGTGTTAAATTAATAAAGACTAAAGACTTCTACTGAAGAAAATTATGATTGCTTATTTAAGAAAATATGAAGGTAAGAAATCATCAATTTGTTTAGTATTTTTCCATAATTCATTACATTTATTGATGTGTTTTATTAGATGTTTTAGCAGTCAGAAGATTGATCTTTTATTAAATTTTAAAATCAGTATTTCAGTTCTCAGAAGTGAAACTAGAGTATTTGTAGTGTATTTTAAAGTCTGAAGTTTCTAAATCCTGAGAAAGAATAAGGTATTTATACAATATTTCTGTGAGGGAAACTTTCATTTCAATTTATATGTTGTTCTAAATGTGTTCTTTCTTTTTTTTTTTTTCTCTTTCTTTTTTTTTGATTGGTAGCTATTTTGTTGTAGCAGTCTTAAAACATAATTGTTCACCCTAATATGCAACATTCCCTTTAGTTGTAAGAATTAGCAAATATAGTGGATAGCTAGAATACTTCTACTATTTCTCATAGAGACAGCAGTCTTACTGGATTTACACCTACACTATTCAAACCTTTGTTTTCGTGAAGGAAACTGAAATATTTCCATTTCATGATTCTTAAAGCAAAAGCAGAGGCAATAATGTAATTGTAGTTGGCAAAGAAAAACAAAACTGGAATCCTGGAGAAAAAAAAATGAAAAGACTACAGAAACTCTTTAGTTAAGGCTGTGGGATGCAAGTGTAGTTACAGACTGATAAGGCTTGATGAGAACTGAAAAAGAGGTGCATAGAGATGACATTCTGATTTTTGATCTCTGTCTGGTAAAGAATATATGAGCTGGTGTATTGGTTAAAGATACTGAGTATAAAGAAAAATGCCGTGAGTTATATAATATGAGTGTTTTGAAGAGAAATGGGAAAAAGATAAAATTCCAGTGCTTAGAAGAAAAGAAACAAATAAACAGGATAAACAACATAAGAAGTGAACATGGACAATATACAGTTGAGATTTGAGTACAAACTAATTTGAATTATTTAATGATATATTATCTGTACTTGTGTTATTTACTTTACTTTTACAGTTGCATTAGTTATGATGTCCTATGCATAACTAATTACCCTCTCCCAGTACTTAGATATTTGTCAATTGTAAGAATAATTATGAAATTGAATATACCGGGAACAGGGTTTGGAATTGAAAATACCTAGTATAAATAAAGGTATATATATATATTTTACATTTTCTCTTTGTTTTTTAAAAATGCTTCATCAAATATAAAGCTTAATGGACTCGATGCATTTTCAGTTACATCTGTCTGAAAAAGGTATATGTGTTTTAATATTTATTTATTTATTTCGTAAAATGCTTTTTTTTTTTACTCCATATTCACGATCTGGAATAGTTATAAACATAGGGAAAAGGTAGGTTTGGTTTTTCTGTAAAATAATTTCTAATCCTATTTATGACATAGTGAGAATTAACTTCTTTTGTTCTACAAAATAGATTTTATAAAATGTTTCTAGGTGAAGCGGTGACTTAGCTAAAGTCATTCTCTAAATTTATTTGAATTTCTGCATGGTCAATGTTTTATCTGTGAATTTTTAAAAAATTAGTTGAAGTTTGACTTCTACATATTTTATTCAGTTATAATATTTTCTTCAGTGTAGCACAAACATATTTTTGCTAGCCTAACATATTTCTAGTATAATATATCTGATCTTTTTTTCCAATTAATATAGATAAAAGATTTCCTACTTGGAGATTTAAGTTCAGGAACTGCAAATGTGAAAGGCAGGTGCATATGTATAGGATTATGAAAATGATAGTAAATTGCAAATGAAAATTCTACTTTTTCCAAAGGAGACTGATGATGAAAAAATATGCTGTAGTATATAGTTGAGCACCAAAGGAAGTTATTGACTTTAATGGCCTTTTTTTTCCAGCTAATTCTAACGTAAACTCATTGATTCTAGAAAAGCTAATGCTGGTTTACCTCATTTTTTTCAAGATTGCAATCTGATTCAATGTAATTTTACAAAGCCAATGGACTATGGCAAAAGACATTCTTCTCAAGAATGAATCAAGTTCTAATTCTTTTTCCAGAGTTTCACTCTTCCTTTTCCCCCATCCATTTTTCCTTTCTTCAGCTTAATTTAGTTTTCTGAGAACCAATTTTTATTATGTCTTGTTCTTATGACTACTTTATTTTGATTCACTAATATAAATAATCTGGGACAATCTTTTTCTATAGACCCTATAGAAAAGGGACTATAGTCCTATAGTCCTTATTCTGAGTTTTAATAATGAAAAGTCTTTGAAATAATAATTAAATGCTCTTCTATAAACCTTTCATTCATGCTAGAAGGAGTGGCTGCTCAGTGAAGTGAATAGTGTAATATAAATCACTGCTCACAAACGTCAAACAGTGATTTGCAACCTGTTTTTTCTCTATATGCATTAGGGAAGAAATGCTAAAATGTTAATGTTTAATTTCTATTTGATTTGCACTCAGAATTTTGAATTATTAGTTTTCTTTTGCATTTCAGAAGCTACTCATTTCCAAAGCTGGTCTCTGAATCTGAAGAAATTACTTGCATTTCTCACTACTTGTTTTAAAGATGGAAAATTTTGGTTAATAACTGTAACAGACTTATTTGCCCTTTGATCAGGCATTTAACGTTTTTCCACAATGAATAATTTATTCTGATTGTAATGAATATTTTCTTGTAGGCTCTCATTCTTTATGAATAACTGACAGGTCACTTGTTCTTTATGAACATAGTAAAGGCAATAATGGCCCCATAGCATGCTGCAACTACCCATAAATTACTCAAAGGGTTTTAGTCCCTCCTGTGCAAGGGCTGTGTCAGAGTGCTGGGGTACTGGAGACTTGCAGCTCCATGGGACCCACATTGGGCCTAGGGCCTGGTAGCCCAAGGCTCACAGTCCCAACACTCAGTGCTGCACAACACATTTATCTGTGAGTAGCACTGTCAGGTATGTTAAAATGCTTTGTGTCCACTGTTAAAACAGTTTTGTTTGATCATCTCATAGTATCCTGCTTTAGAAATTATCAGAACTTGAGAAGTGGAAATGATCACAGAACAATATAAATGTAAATGAAATGAAGGGGCCTCTGCCTAGTTTGTCCTACACATTAGATATACAGCTCTGAACTGTATCATACAGCTTCATGTGTAACGCTCCACTAACATGATTCAAGAAAGCAAAAAAAAGACCACTTGATTGCAATAAAAGCATAAAATCTGTTTTCAGCTGTGGCTCAGCTGTCCAATCAGATGTGGCTTGTACTGGGTTATCTATACAGTAAGCAAGACGAAGAACGGTTGGGTGTTTTTGCAATAGAGAATATACAGGAAAAAAGGGGGCCAATGGCAGAGGGGACATTGGAAAAATAGAATTCCCCTTTATTTATAGCAAAATGGAACACATTGATTTTTAATCGCTATATGAAACAACTGGAAAGTTCTGAAAAATATTGTCCATTCTTTAATTAAACCAATGGTTTGACACACTACCTAGTTGAAAGATGCCACTGAATCTCATTTGCAGATTTTCTACTTTTCTCACTATACAACCTGCTTTCCTAATTAGCTGCTATTACTATCTTTGTCTGCAAACAAATGACTGCGCTCAAACTACACATTTTTATTTACCTACCATTATAATGAAAATTCCAAAATCTATTCAGAACATATCCTCCATCAGACAAGAGAGCAAAGGTCTCACTCTCCTGTAGGAGTTCAACAGTCAAGTCTTCTCTTTATACCTTTGTTAGTCAAAATACGACTAATGGCTTTAAATAAGGGCTACTTAACTAACTAGCACTTTTCCTTGTCACCATTAGTACATCACATATACAAAGCTTCAGTTTATGTAGCAAAACTGCATTTAGTAACAGATAAATCACTATATTTTTTATTAGTGTTCTTTGGCATAAAATGACCTCAATTTTGCAATTTATTCTTTACAGAATTTTTTCCTGAGAGAATATTCAAACCTCTTAAAGCTTTGTAAATATCCTTTGACACTGCCTCATAATGACCTGTATTTTAATATTAGTCAACTACACTCTTCAGAAAAAAAATTTGACCCATCATAAAGTGATGCTCCGGATATCTGGGGAAGTACCCTTCAAAAATAATAGATATTCCTGGTGATAGAAATTTCTTTAGGCCATCTTGAAAAAAGGGAGATGGAGGCTGGCCATTGGGAGAGCAAAATAAAGAGAAGAAATCACTGTAACCATTTAGGCATAACTAAATATTTGGGTTAATCTAACTAATGTAATATGCCTAGTTTCCTATAAAACATTTTTATAAGCTGTTTTCCAAGGTCAAAAACTTCTAGTCTAGTTTCCCAGAGGCAAAAACTAAGGTCTAGCATTATCTCCCAAAAACTGACCATTCAAAATCAAGTCATACAGTGCAAATTATCTGCCTGGTGTTACTCTCCTGTCTAATACAACTGATTCAATTGAGATTAAATACAGGAAAGAAATCAACCTTTTCAAAATAAAATGATCTATACATCTTAAAAAAAAATAAAGTTTAATCTTAATAAGCAGCTTTAAAAAATTAGGGGGAGTCAGTCATTGGTTGTCTTTTTTATTGCTGAATACATATATATATTTATTATTATTATTGTTATTATTACAAAAGTTTAATCTCTGTTTTGTTAACTGAATACCAAGCTCTTCACATGAGTATATTTGGGGTATACAACAGGAAAGCACTGGATGTCCCTTTATGAGAACAACTATGAAACTTTTCATCTGTGATGATAGTTAAAGCTGCTTCTCATTGTTATAACTAAGGCAGGGCTAGGTATTACAGAATCACAGAATGAATCACAGAATGTTTAAGATTGGAAGGGACCTCTAGAGATCATCTAGTCCAACCCCCCTGCACACACAGGGTCACTTAGAGCACGTGGCACAGGGTGGCATCCAGGCGGGTTTGGAAGATCTCCGGAGAAGGAGACTCCACAACCTCTTTGGGCAGTCTGTTCCAGGGTTCCATTACCCTCATGGTAAAGAAGTTCTTCCTCACATGGAGATGAAACTTCCTGTGTTTTAACTTACACTCGTTACCCCTCGCTCTGTCGCTGGCCACCACTGAGAAGAGCCTGGCCCCATCCTCCCTACAATCACCCCTCAGATACTTGAACATGTTAATCAAATCTCTCCTCAGCCATCTTTTCTCCAGACTAAACAGGCACAGAATGCTTAATCTTTCCTCATACGACAAATGCTTCAGTCCCTTAATCATCTTCATGGCTCTCCGCTTCACCCCCTCTAGAAGCTTCTCGTACTGGGGAGCCCAGAACTGCACACAGTACTGCAGGTGCAGCCTCACCAGAACAGAGTAGAGGGGCAGGATCACGTCCCTCCACCTGCTGGCAATGCACCTCCTGATGCAGGCCAGGATCCCATTGGCCTTCTTGGCCATGAGGGCACATTTCTGAGCCATGGTTAACCTGTTGTCAACCAGGACTCCCAAATCCCTCTCCACAGAGCTGCTTTCCAGCAGGTCAATCCTAAAACTAAAATTTGAGAACTTTTTGCCCTCTCCTCTTCTTCATTCATTCTGTCAGAAATCACCTTTACAAATCTTTAGATGCCAAAAAAGGAGCGTTGAAATGCATGCAATAGGCAATCTTAAAGTAGCTTATGTTTATAAAAGGTCATTTAAAATGCATTATTTAAGTAATTATTTTAGCTTGGTGGTCTTCCAACAAACTGTATCAACTGTGTGGTCTATGAAAATTGGTCAAAATAAGAGAATTAAAACTTTACAGGAAGTTCAAGATTCTGCCATACCATATGGGCCAAGAAGATAAACAAACAACTATTTTTTCTCCATTTCTGAAGCCAATAACACTATGTTAACATGTAGTGTCTAAGGACTTTATCATTTGCAAAAATCAAAGTTGGGTTGTAAAACAAAAATAGGGAAATGTTCTCAAAGGCACTTGAGTTTGAGTATTATCAGTTCAGACTTCTGTGGTTTCTTCTATTTGTACATCTCTCAGATGATGCTGAAAGTTCTTTTCACAAATCCTGATACTGATAATTATCCATCTACACCTTTAGCTGATGCATAGGGACTACAGAATTAGAGTATTTTAGAAAGGCCAGAAAATATCATACCAACTCAGGGCTAATCGTTTTTACTTCCCCTAGCAAATATACCTGAAAAAATATTCACTTTATTTTTTTTCTCCTGTTATTGTTTAACATATAAACTTTGTCTTAAAGATCTCAAGAAAAAATATTTCTGTTATTAAATCATAGTTATATTTTAATATATTGCCAAAAGGAGAAAACATATATATGCCATCACGTTCAAATTGTGCTGACAAATTCCTACATATTTTTAAAATTTCTATACATATGTCTAGTTCTATAGATAAAAATATACCTGCAAACAAAGCAATGACATTCTACAGTGGCAAAAATATACAGTAGTAACTTCAATTCTAGAATCAGTATTAGAAGATGTTAGTATAGTTGCTTTAGACAAAGTTTACTGTGGCAAAGATGAATAAATAGATTCTAAGTAGAGAGAATAACCACATGAATAACCAGATTCGGGTCAAAAAGTTTTTCTAATGAATTTTACTATCTTAGTTTTGTGAAATCTATTTTAACAATTCTGACACAGGATAAATTTTATTTAGGAAATGCATGAAAAATGTTATTGAATTGTTACTAACCTTCTTTAAACTTTTGATCTTTAAAGAAGAAAAGAGATAGAAAAAGATTATTTTAAATAACTAACGGGTATCATTGTCTATAAAGATTTATTGGTTTTAAATGCAAAAAGAGTCTAAATTGTTTAGCTGTAGGAAATGGTGATTAAGGTGTTTATAAACATGCAACGCAATATTTCATAGCATTTTCCTAATTTATTGCAGTAATCGCATCATTCAAAGAGTGTTTAATAGTGTTTAATTTAGAAGAAGTATCTTGAAAGATTGTTTAAAGCCAGTCTATCCTAATCAGCTGGCTTCACTGAGAATTATGAGACTGCTACCAAAACATTACAGTTATTCACAAACAAGCAAGAACGGGTTGAAGATGTGATGCCTCAGTGGAGCCTTGGTTGTCCAATGGAGACTTCCTGTGGTAAATGTCCTCGTGTGACGGAGGTGGTTAGTCTTCAAAGACAATGCTGTCAAAGCACAGGAATGGCCAATCCCAATGTGCAGGGAGCTGAGCAAGTATGGCAAAAAGGCCAGAATGGATGAACAGGTAGCTCCTGACTGAGCTCAACACCAGAAAGAAAATACCTAGAAGACAGAATCAGGGAGAGCTACCTGGAAAGAATATAGGAACATTGTTCGATCCTGCAGGGGCGGCATTACGAAAGCCAAGCCTCATGGAGCTAGAAAATGTTGTAAAGGGCAACAAGAAGGGTTTCTGCTAGTACCCTGACAGCACAAAAAAAAAGAACAAGGAAAACGTGGGCCTGCTGCTCACTGGGGTGGGTAATATAGAAAACAAAAAACAAACAAGCAAACAACAACAAAAAAAAGACAAATAGGCAAACAATTCTCCCCTTGGAATTCTTCCAGGGGAATGGGGGGAGATTAGTCACTAGGATCCATCCTAGCTTGGTGAGAGAGGTAGTCAAAGGTTTTGCAGGGCTGATTTCTGTCATTACTGGAAGATTGAGGTAATTCGGGAAAATTCCTGATGACTGGAAAAGAACAAATGTTTTGCCCATCTTCAGAAAGGGAAGAATAATGGTCTGGAGAACTGCTGGCCCATAAAGGTAATCTTACTCCCTGGAAAGACTACCTGCAAAAGCTATCTCATATATATAAATGAGAAAATGGTTAGGAAGAGCTAGCATGGATTTAAAAAGGAAAATCATTCCTGCCATATTGATTCTAATGTGATCTGATGCACTGGCTGGCTGTGTGGATAAGAGGAGCAACAGATATTGCGGCTGAGCAAAGTATTTGACACTGTCTCCCATAGTATCCTATATAGGGACTGGAGAAGTGAATGAGAAGATGGGTGGAAAATTGAGTGAGCTGTCAGGCTTAAATGCTGGTGACTGATATGACCAATATGCTTATCACCTTTACTTACGACATGTATGATAGGGCAGAGTGAACTCCCAGGAAGTTCTAGGACAACACCAAACTGGGACGAGGAGTTGGACAGCTGATACTGGAGGCCAGGGTTGCTAACCAGAGGGACCGGAACAGGTTGGAGAAGTGATTTGACATGCATCTCATGAAATTCAACAAGGGCAAACATGAAAGTCATCCATGTGGGGTGGAATAACTCCATGCAACAGGACAATTGCTAGAAAGTAGTATGGCAGAAACATACTTGATGTTCCTGGCGGACAAAATGCTGGACGTGAACCAATTAGTGTGCCCTGGAAGCAAAGAGGGCCAACAGCATCCTAGGTAGTACTAACAAGAGAGTCATCAGTAGTTTAAGTGATACTTCCTATCTGTTCAGCATTTGTGAGACCTCATCTGTGGCAGCTATGTCCAGATCCACAGTTCCCAGTACAAGAAAAGCTTGACAGACTGGTCTAGTGGAGAACTACTAAGATGGATGGGGGGCTGGAACCCATGACATCATGATGTCATGATGACAAGAAGTCTCTGAGGGAACTGGGCTTGCTCAACACAGAAAAGAGAAGCCTGAGGGGAGATCTTACTGGTGCCTGCAACTATCAAATGCCAAGTAGGAAAACCTTCTCAAACTCCAGAGTGGTCAAACACTGGAAGAGGTTATCCAGAGAGGCTGTGATGTCTCCATCCTTGGACATATCCAAAACGCAGCTGGATACAGCCCTGGACAACCTGGTCTAATCATACTAGCTTTGAGCAAGGGTTTGGGCTAGATGATCTCAGAAATCTCTTCCAACCTGAATTATTCTATAATTATAAAATATTCAGAATTTTAACTTTTTAAAAAATATATTTTGGACGTGAATTAAAGGATTTGGAAAATCCAGAATTTGTTTAGTCACAATACTGGCCACTAACATGTTCTGGAGTTTTTGTAACAAGGAGAATTTACTTGAAGTAGTAACATCAAACTTCATGAAATGCACAAGCAGAATTAAAGCAGCAGTGACTGTCTAGACATGCTTCTAAACCCACATGTAGGTACTTGAAAAATGAACAAACAAAAAGCCTATTTTAAACTTTAAAATTAGCTTAAAAAGCTGTGAGCAATC
>NW_010582736.1:908122-921876 GCF_000705375.1 Tinamus guttatus
AATTTAATGAATTTGTTACTCTTCACACACAAACAGTTTTTTTCTACCGGCATTATATAGCAGGATCCTGTAATTCACAGCAGTAAACTACACTGCAAATCAGAGATACAATATCACATTCCGTCCTATAACTGCTTAGCTAAATACTACAGCTATTATTTTACAAACAGAAAATACATGGAACTGTCACTAAATGCTGTTTTGTGCTTGAAAATAATGTTCTAAGAACCAGTTAGAAATCATTATTATTAAAAAATTGTGAAGAGATCAAGATGCTGCAGTAAGGTAATCAGTAAAAAGCAAAATGAAATGAAGACGGGAACATCTATTATTTATTCATTTGATTTCCTAACAATAACCCCGAAAATCAGAGATTGCCAGTAACGGAATTCTGAAAATGCTTTATCATATATAATTTCTTTAATTCATTTCTAAACTCATGAATATTTAAGTGAGATCATTGCCCACATCTTTCATTAGAAGTAACATCCTCTAGAAATCCATCAAAGAGAAATTTTGCTCATTCTGCCAGTGATATATATTTTTGAAAAACATATTTTCAAAATTCTGCATTTAACAACAAAATTGTTATAAATATGGGAACACTTTTATTTTGTAGCCACTGTTATTTGGACATTTCTCATTTCTCCAGATGACGGATAATTTTGCCATTATGTATAAATACCACATGCTTAAGCTAAATAAGCCAAAATCCACATTTGTTTTAAACTGCATCAGAATTATTTGGTCAACTTTTTCTCTACTGCAGCTGATAAATAATTAAGTTGGCTATGACATATTTGCACCATCTGTGTATTTATAGTCATTATCTTCGCATAAGCTGATTGTGAGGAAAACATTTTCAGTTTCAGACTGACATAGTTTAAAAATACATAATAGGTTGATTAAAGTGATCATATTAATTAATTTTCCTTTCATTTACAATTATTTAATTCCAAAAATCAATATTAAAAGAAAACAAAAAGCAAGGACAGGCAGAAAAGAAAAAGACTGAAACTGAAGAAAAAAATGCAATCAGATGTCTAAATTTTGCACAATCTTTACAAATATTTACAATTACATTTGAACAATTTTTAACACCATTCCTTGAAAGTTAGTATTTGGAATTATTTAACAAGCTTCAGGATAAATAGCAAAGATCTCTCAAGTAGAACTTAAGAGTTAAAGCTTTGTATTTTAAGACTTTAGTCTTAAGCTTAATTTGAACAGACTCTGCCCAAATAAAATGGCAGAAGGAAAAGACTTCTTACTTCTATAGCAGTACTAAAACAGAGATCAATAAATGAATAATTTAAAAAATGTTAAAAGAAGAAAGAAATCCTGACTTTTAATCTAGTTAGTAAAAGATAGTTCATAATCTCTCCCAAACTGCTGTTGCTGAAGCAACAAAGCACCCCAGTTCACAGTATAATTCAATACAATGGCAATGGCTGCACTGATGGCAATATGTAAATAATATGGAAGATATAAAAGAAAAGCTCCAGTCATACAGATGCCAAGAAAAAAAAAATAAGATACTGCAAATGTACCACAAAATCCTGAAAATAATTTTAGTAGAACTGGCTGATATTGTATTCTCTTTAGCCTGTTCTCTTCATAGCCACTCTTAGCATCTTACTTTCCATTGCTAGCTTTCTTCTCTTTACAGCTTTAGTTTTGTATATTTACAATACATATATATACTTCCTATATATATATATACTTCCTTCTCACCTTTAGAAACTATTTTCATTCTCTTCTCGGTGATGAATGTGGGATATATTAGTTTGGAGTCACCACTCAGGCAGCCGAACTATTTCACAAGAGAAAAGAGATTAATTTCTCCTGTTAAAATTATTTCACTTATTTCTCATGACATCTAGAGAGATGCTAATTTTTTTCATGCACTATTGTTTATGGAACTTAATTAAGTAAAAGGAAAGTTCTAAAGAGTAGTTCTGTAAAGAATTCAGATAAATGTCATAGGTATCAATCAATTTCAAGGGTTCATATGCTGGGGAATGAAATCACTGAAATAATTAATAGCTGAGTTCAGATCTGATTTTCAGTCTTTTGGAGCCCATTGGAACAACAAATGCTTGTTATCTCAGGAGCTGCTGAGGACTTGTTAACGGGCAGCAGCACACAGAAGGAAGTATATACACGCACTGTCCAAAAGAGTTTGCTTCAGAACAGCTGGGAACACTCTGATCATACAATGTACTGCATTTAAGATGGACATAGTTATAGAACTGTGAATGTGGAGGGCTTTGAGGTCCAATAATTGAAGGATTTGGAGATGGAAACTGATTAGGTATATTAATCTTATTTTGATTCCACACAGATTTTTTACTGAAACATGTTTCCACATCTGTAACTACCTCATGCAGGTTTCTTATCATTTACATAGAAATTGAAGCTGAACAGCATATAAGTAGAAGCCTTGAGAGATATTTCTTGTTTTATTTCTAACACAGATGTTTAATGACTTGTATTATTCTCATATTTTACATAGATGATGCAGTTCTGCTTTCTTTATCTCGACTAGGCCTGTAGCAATCTATGAAAGATTTTATATATATACGCATATGTAAGCTTGCAGTGTAGATTCGCTGAGCACTATAAGAAGACCAAAGTTATTATCTTTAACTGGTCGAGAATTAGTCATGTGTGTGCCTTAGAAATGGGATACAGAGGGAAAAGATGCATTAACAGGATTAAACAGATATTTCTTTCATTTCTGGTAAAAATATGTGGCTTCCACTTGTAGTGTGGATAGCAGTTCAGAAATTTCTCATCTCTATTATTTCTAAAGTTTGCTTTTGCAAGTCCTACAGGTACACTGAAATGAAAAAAGCGAGAGTTTTTTGAATTCTGACTTTCCCTTCTGCAGCCATATATAATATTACTTACTCCAACCCTATTTGTATCGCTTTTAAATACTCTTTAGACAACTAATAGGAACTAGTAAAAATTTGAAAGAGAAAAGAGGGAAATTTGTCATTTTATTGTGTATTCTAAGAAAACTTGGTACTATTCCCAGGGATATAGTTATTAAAATAAAATATAACCAAAGAATTTATGGAGTTAGTATGTTTACAGCACTTGGTTCAAAACAGGTTGCATTATCTGGTTTCTGAATCTTTTCTTGTTTCAATTATATTCTGTAATTCTATATGTTTCATTGTTCTTTCTTATTTTTATATAGAAAAACCTTCCTCCTGTTTCTGTTAAGAAGTATTTCAGTGCTATGCATTAGCAAAAAACAAAAAGAGCTTTTCGTCAACTGCAACCTGCTATTTTCAAAATCTTACTATACACTATTCCAACAAATCAAAAACATATATGACTTTTCTACTAAGAGATAACGAAGAAGCATTCTAGGATTTCATATGAAATCAAAAGGAGATAATTCTGAATAGCTGAAGACTCTTCTCGTAGAGAATTTTGTTCTTTATGCTTATAAAAGTGGCTTGAGAAGAGCTTGGAAAATGTCTGCATTAAATTTTAATGAACATTATCTGTGACTTTTTTGCTCAGTTTTGTATTTCTGCCCGCCTGGAGGCACACAGTCAAGTCAAAGGAAGCTGTAACCGTGTTTAAAACAAGAAAAACAAAAAGGATCAACAAAGAAACGGGACAAGAAGGGTGAAGCAATGGCCTATGTAGCAATGGCCTATGTAGCTTCTGGCTATGAACAGAGCGTTTCTAGCTCCCACCCTTCAAAGAGCAAATGCTGAGGTGCAAGATCAAAATGTATCCGTCTGCTGAAAGACTGGGGTACTTGAGAAGGACTAAGAGTGCTGGGACCCAAATCAGTTATTCACGGAGACACTAAGATTAGCTAAAGAAGTAATTTTATGAGAAGCTGATGTTTTAAAATTTTTAAATCTTGGTAGTCTCTACTTTGGTGGAACACTAGTGTTTTAAATAATTATTTGGGGGGTGACAGGGGCGGAGGAGTGATAGGAGGCTGAAAAAAGGTAGGATTAATAGAAAAGGAAAAGGAAAAAATAGAGAAATTATTGAACTACCTTTTACAGTAGTATCACCCAAAGGAAGAAATCCTCTTTGAGACTAACCTCAATTCATCCCAATGAAATATTTAAATTAATACTGACAAGGTGGATGTTAGAATTATAACTTGAATCATAATAAAATTGAGATAAGAAGCTTGCTATTATGACATATTTGGGAGATATCACATTCTTGACATTCCCAGATGTTACAATTGCAAGTCATGGTGGACTGTAGATTAGTACCCAAAAAACAGAGGTAAAATCAATAGTAGCAGAGTTTGATAAACACATGTAATGTTCTGTAAATCTTGTAGCATATTTTCTCATTTGTGGCAAATGTTCTCACCAAAGCACTTGTGACTACAGATGCAGTGCAGAGATCTTTTCAGAAACTGAGCCTGAGGATTAAAAAGTCATTAAAAGTTGAAGCAAAATCCATTTTAAAACAGAAGTTACAAACTTTTAGAGAAATGAGAAAAAAAAATATAATTTTCTTTGCGTGAGATGAAAATTTGCATAACCTTTTCTTGCATCTAGATGATGAGGAACCCAAACACCCTGAAAATATCATCCCTGTGATCAGAAGTGAGTCATTAATTAAAGACACTATCTTTCCCTTGTTTTCCTTATCTTCTTGGCTGTCGTTAATTACATCAGGTTTTGATTCAATCATTTTGGTCAACAATTGTGTGTTGGAAAATTTTTACAGCTTGAACTGAATCCCCCTAAATTAGGAATTTCCTGTGGTAACCACACACCAGCATTAAACAGAATAAGAGAACACAGCCCAAGCCATGCTGTGTAATAGAGGCCTGGATAGCTAAGTGAGGGGCTGTGGAAGCCAATGAAATTTATTTACACTCTAAATAAAACTCATTTGATTGTTTTATTCCCTCTTTGACAGTCCCTGCCATGTGTACAACCTGATTGTAGATGGTAGCCAGTGACCTACCATATCTCCCATGCCAGTCCCACCACCTCTTGTCATGCCATCTCTCTCTCTCCTGCCTCCAAGTGCAGGTACAGATGCATCTGTCCCCTGATTAATGGTGCCCACACTGCTTGATCTGGGAATAGGGAGAAAATAGAGGGGAAAAAACAGTAGCTTGTTTGGAAGAGTGGCACTTGCTTAGGGACAAAAATAAGGAGAAGAAATGGGATAAAAAAAACTCTTTCCTTCTAAAAGACCTAACACACTAACTCTCATTTCACACTTGCTTCACTTGACTGTCTCTTGCTCTTTTCCAGATTCATCTGATGACACCTTATCTCCAAAAATGAACTAAATCTGTTTCTGGAGATCTGAAGCAAATGAAGGGAGTGTTCACTAGAGCAGATGGAGCTGGAATAGTGGAATTCAGTTTCTCTCTCTGTATCAGCTAAACAAATCTGCTCGAAATTTGTGTGCCATCAAGGTACCCAAAGACAGAATAGAGAGCACTTACAGAACTTACTGGTGTTCCTATCTTTCTCTCTGTGACTGCTCCAGAAAAAATGCAGCAGTTGCAGACAACTGGTTTCTTCTCTGACCTGGAGTAAATATAAACCTGATATATAGTGTAAATAAAGCCATTACACCACAGATAGCTCTTATTTAGCTGATTAAACTTGCTTGGCAATGGAATACCCCAAAATTTCGAGACCAGCATTCAGAAGAAACTCTGAAAGTCCAGGTGGAGTTTCAAAACAACAAAAAGTAGTAACAGCTGAACTTGCATTTAAATCAAAGTTTAAACACAGATGTAGTGTAAATATAGCTTACAATAAAAAGGAAGAGGACATATTCCAGCTCTAGTTTTCACATGCTCACAATAGAGCTGTAAACCAGGAAATACAACTTTTGTCATTATCTGCAGGAGGTCACAGGCCAGGAGCTGCTCTGGCCTTAGCTGGGCTGCATTGAGCTGGGCCCTGAACTGGGGTCTAGGGGCTGCTGCCCATCCTGGCCTCAGCCCTGAGCTGGGTCCCTCTGGGCAGGAGACCTGGGTGAAGATCTGCGGATGCTGGCAACTCGATATGACACCCCCTACCTTGAGGAAGACTGATATTCTTGACTGTAAGAGGGGGAGGAAATCTGGATAGGTGAGCACAGCACCAAGGAATAGGGATAGTTGTTAAAATGTCTTACATAGCACTGTTAAGTGTATGGGATTTGGGGAGTATGGTAAACTAATGGGGTTTTCCTGAACCAATTTGGACTATGAGGTTTTTTATACCCCTATAAATGGATTAAAAAAAGGTTATATTTTGGCTGAGCTGTTAAGACCTTAATTAGATTAACAGGTCTTCATACCAAGTATATGATGTCTTCTGTTTTGTCTGGAAGTATAATTTGGCCATAATGAAGATCAAATGATGGTGAAATTTAGGTTACATGATGAATGACACTCCTAATATATCCTCTGCCCCACCCCCCCAAAAAAGAATTTAAGCCAGACATCACTGAAAAAAAAAAAAAAACATGTGACTTTAGTTTTGGGACCACGATCAAATTTTCATCAAGAGCATAGCAGATTAGTAGTGGCTGTTTTTTTGTGGTTTTATAAGTTTTTTTTTTTTTCTTCATATAATCATCATTGTCTGCTTCTCAAGTCTTTGGGTTTGTTTAACTGTTTCAATGCTTTTGCAGGGAATTTAACCACTCTCCCAATCTCTTCTTCTCTGTCCTTCTAGTTATTGCAAAATATACCTAAGCCCACGAGTAACTGAAAGGTTTAGAGCACAGCAAGCCCATCTGCTCCCCCATTCTCAGTGTTTTAAGCAGATCCCTGATCACTGCTTCAGCCGAAGCCCTTGGCTTCCTCTTCCTACAAACACAGCTCTTAAGAACAATCAGCAGAGGAGGCCCTATTTGCCTGCCACCACCCCCATGCATGGTAAAACAATTTGAAGGTCATAGATTGCAACCTTTAACACATCTGTATTATACCACTGTGAAACAAAGTGAAATTCCCTCTTCAGGAATGATATTCTTTTGTGAATATTTGAAAGGCAAATGCTTTTCTTTCTTCTTTTTTCTTCCCCCCCCTTTTTTTTTCTCTTTTTGAGGCTAATACAAAGATGTTTTTTCCCAGGAATTACATACTATTGCTGCTCAGAAAAGTTATCAGAAAAGTTACTCAGAAAAGTTAGTTAGCTAAAATCATAGCTAATCTTTCAAAGATTAAACCTGTTTAAAGGGAAAAATGCAAATTAATCCATACAACTTTATTTGATTTCAATGAGCTCATGTGAAAATTCAATGCTTCTCTGACAAAAGATAAACCATCAGGTGTAGCTGTTAGTTGCTAATACTGAAGTACAAAAGGATTTTCATCAGGTTCAATGTACACCACATTACCATGTTCTTGAACTCTAAAGGTTTGAGAAGTAATAAAGCTCCAATCTCACCATTTCAAAATAGTCAATTAGTCCCATGAAAATCCAAGTACAATTGCACTTAATTTAGCTGTGACAGAAGTTTTACTAACTGACTGGATGTGCATAGTTAATTTGTTATATATTTTTCCTTTTCATGTGGTACAAGCAGTTTTATAGAGACATCATCAACAAGTGCAGGGCAATACAGGCCTTGTATGATAGAAAAGACTTTGAGAAGTGGACATGGGACATAGCATAGAGGAGTATAGGCTCAGGATGGAAAGAGATGGGGAACAGTCTACTGCTAGAGAGTCCATGGCTCTAGTGGCAGACAACTCGCACACTGACAGTAAAAAACTACTCAGAACTGATGTTTTCCAGGAAAAAAGATATCGTAACCAGTATAAAACTTTGGTCGTAAAAGAGTCAAAGAAAACTTTGTTATTTCATTCACTGCAGAAATAATTAATAATTTCTGACTTATTCATGTTCTTCCATGCTAGCTACTGCATACTCAAGAATAACCCCTTCCCTCCCAAAGCCCTCACTCTCTATTCCTAAATTGCTGAAACATATATATTAACAATAAATTCAAAATGGATTTTATCATTAAAAGGTCATCAGGTTTCAGTTTCATTACTTGCCTATGTTCATTTTGTCTTGTTAAACAAATAGATTTTCCCAAATCTGCAAAGAGCATCAAATTTTTCCATCAAAGTTATGCTTTGTCTCAAAAAATTCTGCACGTAATTTTTAAATAAATTATCCTGATGACTGCTTTAAATAATAATTGCTTTCTGATTGCCATACATTTATTAGTATCTGAGACCAGATGAGCATAAACCTTAGAGCATCTGACTCAGAACACATGAAATTCACATTCCCATACCTGGCACCTTCCTTCTCTACACCATAAGCTAGGTGCTTAATGACAAAATACGTAACAGCCAGTATACCGAATGAGGGGATGTTCATTCACAAGCAAAACAAAAGGCAACACAAGAAAATGTGATATGGGGAGGTGAACAAGAGTACCAATAGTCATCATTCTGATTACACTTTATAACAAAGCACATGAACATTGAAATTTGAAAATTAAACTAAGGAAATTGTTAGGATCATATTGAGACACTGATAATGGACTTTTATAATGAACAAGCCTGAGATATCAGATTAATGTGATGGTTCAACATTTTGATATTCAGCTTTAAAAGGAATAAATCAGAGATTCATTGTGTACAAAACTTATCTTGACAGCTCCCTATTTAATGTTTTTGAAACTGAGAGGAGCTCTCCAGGGCATATTTAGAATCACATAAGTATAGGAACTTAAGATCTTTAATTGCAATCTTGGCGCTCATACATTTTCATGTTTAACTATATGAGGGAGTGTTCAGACGCCTATAGATGTATTCACTTCTTTAAGTGATAATGAAACAGTAATAATAGCAGCAAGAAGTATCTTTTATTTTGCTAATATCTAAAAAATAAGAATAAAATTTTACTAACAGAAATCCTCATCAAGATCTCAGAGGCCTCACGAAAGTCTGTATGAACTCATTGCTTGCAATAAGACCTCAAATTCTCTTTCTGTAAATCTGAAATGAGCCTTACTTATATAAATTATCTGTACTATCTCACTTAACTCCAGGTACATTTGAGTAATTGAGTACTGGGGTAGTACTAGGGTGGTCCTATTTATCTCTACAGGAAACCATTGAGTACTGCAATCTTTATTCTAAGAGGAATGTAATAAGTAAGACTGGATGCTGATTTCCCATTTGCATTTGCACAAGAAAATGCAAAGGTCACAGTAATAAAGAGTAAATAACTATAAAATATTTCCAATCATCTAATTTGTTTCTATTTTGGTATTTAAATTATTATATAAACAGATATAAATATCTACAATGTACAATCATTTGAGTTAGTCATCTAGACTCTGTACAGTCAATAGAGAGAAAGTGGTACTTTTATTCTTCCCATTCAAAGAAAATACTTTAAATCATATGAATTTCTCACTTGAAAGTGTCTTCTTCTCTGTAATGAGAACACAAGCACTTACCTCAGGAGACAACAGAAGTTAAGCAAAATTAATCCTATCCTGAGAGATTATATCAGTTATTTGTGAACAATATTTATAATGATAAATTCCATTAATAGGATTTGCTTTTTATTTCCTTTTTAACTGAGGTATTTAAAGTGTCATGGTTGATTGATATTCTTAAGTGAGGCTGATTCTAGGCCAAAAGATCTTCCTTTCAGTGTGATAAGAGGTGGTTGAAATAATAAAAAATGCTGAAGATTTGGAGAAAGGTGTTCAGACATGTTTCATAGGGGTGGTAACTTTAATGCCTCATGAAAGGCCTCTTATAGCTTTCAGATATTTGGAGCACTAACAGTTGTTGGAAAGAACGTTTACAAATGTGAACAACGGGGGTAACACTGTACACATTTTTATTTGAAATAGCAACATGGGGATGTACATAGGCTTATCGCTCAAGGTACTTGTGGAAGTGATAGTGAAACTCCTGTAGCCTGAGGTTAGAGTTTGGGCAAGAGTTAAGTGGCTGAGGATTTATTCATGAAACTTTCAAAGCACAAAACCCCAGAATCGTTGAGGTGGGAAGGGAATTTTGGAGATTGTCTAGTCCAGTCCCCCACTAATAGCAGAGTCAGCTACAGTAGGTTGATCAGGACCTTAAAAGAAGTACGAGTTATATCATTCTTCTTGATATGCTTGATCTTGCAATTGTCTATATTAAATTTATTTCATAACTGTTTCAGTCAGTCTCCATTTGTCAGAATGTTTCTGTGACCCCAACAGGGCTTTGTAGCCTTGAATAACTGACTTAATCTTGTGTTGCTGAGCGATATTATCATCCTATTATTTGTATTGAGGCTGTATATCATCATTATATATCTGTTTGGACACTTACTTGCTGGAAATGTGAATAAGAAAAACTATTTTTTTTCTCTGCAGTTATTTAAGCATTAATATCAGATGTGACTTCTTGATCGGAAAGAGATTGCATTCTCTTTTATTAAATTCCAAATAAATGACTAATAAACAAGTCAGTGGGATGTCTCTTAAATTTCTGTCATGCAGTCAACATTGTTTTGTTTTTTTTTTTAGAATGTTGTAATTAGTTTGTAATCCAAAAACCTATCAGTTTCTGAAAGGGATGAGAACATTCACAAGGCCCAAGGAGCCTTGAACAAAAACAGAGAAGGTGTGCTGAGAGTGGAGGGTGACCTCCAGCACGGGTGAGGTAATGGGTCAGATGTGCAGTCTGCTCAATCAGACTGGTCAGTAAGTCAGGAGAGGAGAAAAGGGGAGATACAGGCACACCTCTAGCACAGCTTGGTGAGGATGAGGTGCCCAAGTGCGACCTGAAATGCGGCTGCTGGAGCAATGGCCAGGGGATCTCAGGTGAAGCTGGACAGTGCAGTAAAGGACTACAAGTGCCCTCAGGCATGAAATTGTTTGTTACTATATTATAAATATAGATGATCTTACATTTTATCTAAATGTAAATTTCCTTTTACACACATGCAAACAAAAAAAGAAAAAATAATCTTCCATAATTTTTGACAGAAAATAAATCTAGTTTTGTGGATGTGTCCATTTCTGTAAAAGATATCTATATATGATCTTACTGAAAACAAAGATGAAGTCAAGATTCAAAGTTAAACACAAATCTTCCTTCTCATCAGAACTTTATCTAACTAATATCCCATTTTCATAGCTCTAATTTCACCTATACACATAAAAATGTAAATATGCCCTCATATTACTAAGAAAGGAACAGGGCTATATGCATCATTTATAAATATCCTCATGATGTATTCAAATTGTGCACTGGTAAGCAGCAAGGTAAGATCTTGGAAAGGCAGCTAAGTGACTAGACAGATGGATTATGAGTTCAAAAAGTAGCTGGAATGCTAAAAGGAAATTTGCCCTTCAGGGAAATGAAGAAAAACTATTAATAGCATTACTCGTACATTAAGTGTGTGCACAGGGCAAAACATCATTGTAGAACAGTATTATATGCAGGCTAATGAGGGGCATTAGAGGTATAACAGGGATTGAATGGTGTAGGACAGAGGATCCCAAGCAACACTCTGTGTACTGCTGGGAAAGAGCTTCAAAGTAAGTCCTCTGTATGTTGGCATAAAACTGAGCTGCTGTTGCTACTGAATACCTGATATCACTGCTACAACTGTGCTGCCGTGACAGCTGCTGCTGATGGCTAGACCTGACAAAAAGGGTTTGCAGATGACAAGCTCAATAAACATTTGTTACCTGATTTTAATAAATCATTAAAGAGAAAAATGGTAGAAATTTTGTTTTATTTCACAGAAATAAAATATCAGCATTGCTTTTGCTGCCCTAGTTGGTTCTGCAGTAAGGCAGTTTCTGAAGGACATTGTACATAAATATTAGATACTTATGCTCTCATTTATCTTGCATTTGTTTTTCTGTGCGTAAAGTGTCAGTCAGCACTGAGAGATAATAATATCAGATAACAAGATATTAAAAATATGAAAAGCCACTTAGTAATGAATTGCAAAGGCCCTTTTTTTTTTTTTCTGTATGTGCTTCCCTATAGTATTGTGCTTGTTTCATAACTACTCTTAAAAGATCAGATCTGAAAGCCCACAGAAAGGATTGTGTGCCAGAAAGCTTGTCTGCTTTTTCAAGCAATCATTGGTCTAATAATAATATTATTGCTCCTCCAAACCCTATCTTGCTATATCCTTAAACCACCACAGTTATAATCACACAAATACATAAAATCTCATTAAGGCTGTGGAACTTTATCTAGTCTGGAAATGCATATGCTTCTCATCTTTTAAACTCAAACATGTAGACTAAATTCGATCTTTCTGTATTATAAGAGCTTCCTTCTTGCGGTGTATCGTATGCATTAAACTTCCTCTTTTAACAGCAGAAAGGCTTGTTAATTTTTAAATAAGCCTCGTCTCTCTGAATATTCCCCTATCTCCTTTCAATTCCAGATATTTGTCAGGAGCAGTGATGATGATAGGACTGGTGATGCCATTCCAGTCACAACTGCCAGCTCTAACAGATGACAAAAGCAGCAGCCTTTTTGCTCCATCAGTGCAGCAGCAACAGCAGCAGCTTTTTTTCTTCAGCTGTGAGAAGGGTTTATTATCTATTTAAAGTGTATATCCACTGCCCTGTGAAGAGCTCTCATAAATCTGACTCCAGCAGTTCTATTTCAGGTGCCATCGTCAACACCAAAGAGACTTTATTTAGGTGAATTGGACACCTTGATGATATCCCTAAGATCTCAACCAAAAATTATCAATCTGTCATATAATAAGTAGTTTGCAGAAACTGATAAATTGCATACTATATAAAGAAAATAGATGAATAACGCTACAGCACTTCATTAAAGGTGTAACCAAGCTTTAAATAAACATCTTTTCATATGCATTTTTTTTTAGTTTCTCTACAAATCTACTCCATGAAAAGGTTTATAATATTGTAATTATTATCCGACACGCCTTGTAGCCTTTTAAATGAGCAATACTCAACTTCACATTTAATTGCTATTACAACTACTACTCAGAAGAACGTGTACAGCAAGAAAGTTATATAAAAAGCATTTAGTGGGTTTTCTGTTCATTTGCAAAGCTTTACTTCTAAACTTCCTTACTTTGAGAAGGTTTTAAACTAGATTCAAGGTGAGAGGGGGGTATCATCAGGGAAGCAGATGATAATGTAGGCGATGGCTTGCCATGCCACTCACACCAGCCTAACTCCAGAGCCTGTGAAGGATGTTCAAAACATGGAGAGGGAAAACTGCAAAATATGAGAACTACCAAAGGTCCACATAGTCAAGTTGCAGCTGCCCCAGCTAGAAGGACAGGTGCATTGGGAGCCCAAATCAAATGCTCTGTGTAAAAGCACACAGCACGGGGAATAAAACAAGGGGAATTGGAGATGGATGGCTTTAGGCTTTTTAGGAAGGAAAGGCCAGGAATGCAAGGTGGCAGAGTTCCCCTTTCGTGAGAGGGCAACTGGAATGTATCGAGCTCAGCAGATGGGAGAACGAAGCGCAAATTGAGAGCCTGTGGGTGAGGATCAAAGGGCAGACAAACAGGCAAGACACTGTGGTGGGAGTTTACTAGAGGCCTCCTGACCAGGAAGAGGAAGTGGATGAGGCCTTCTACAGGCAGCTGCAAGAAGCCTCACGATCACAGAACCTGGACCTTATGGAGGATTTCAAGCAGCCTGATGTCTGCTGGGATAATCACACAGGTAAGAACAGACAGTCCAGGAGGTTCCTGCAGAACATTGCAGATAACTTCTTGATGCAGGTGGTTGAAGAGTCAAAAAGGGGA
>NW_010582736.1:921960-970313 GCF_000705375.1 Tinamus guttatus
GAATTCACGATCCTGCAAGGAGGAAGCTGGACAAGAAGTTGCAACCCTGGACTTCAAGAGAGCTAACTTTGACCTCTTCAGAGAGCTTCTTGGAGGAATCCCTTGGGCGAGGGTCCTAGAAGGAAGGGGGGTCTAGGAGAGTTGGATAATATTCAAACGCCACGTTCTCCAAGCTCAGGATCAGTGCATTCCTATAAGAAAGAAGTCGAGCAAGGTGGCCGGGAGACTGTTGGGTAAACGTAATGAGAAAAAGAGCATGTACGTAATGTGGAAGAAGAACCAGGCCACATGGGAAGAATATAGGAACATTGTCAGAGAATGCAGGGATACAACGAGGAAGGCCAAGACCCATTAGGTATTAGAGTTGCTGAGAGATGTCAGGGACAACAGTAAGGGCATCATAAATACATCAGCAGCAAGAGGAAGACTAGGGAAAATGTTAGCCCGCTGCTGAATAAGAAGGGTGCCTTGGTGGCGGAGGATGCAGAGAAGGCAGAGTCACTAAATGCCTTCTTTGCTTCTGTCTTTACTGCTAAGGCTAGTCCCAATGAACTACAGAGCCTGGACACAAGAGAGAGAACCAGGAGAGAGGAGGACTTTCTGCTGGTTGAGGAGGATTGGGCTAGGGATTATTTAGGCAAAGTGGACACCTATAAATCTGTGGTCAGGGATGGGATTGCACCCAGGAGTGCTGAGGGAACTGGTGGGGGTTATTGCTCAGCCGCTTTCCATCATCTTTGAGAGGTCATGGAGGGTGGGGAAGGTGCCGGAAGACTGGAAGAAACCAACATCACTCCAGTCTCCAAAAAGGGCAAGAGGGAGGACCTGGGAAACTATAGGCTGATCAGCCTCACCTCCGTCCCTGGAAAAGTGATGGAACACCTCATCCTAGAGACTGTCTCTAGGTATGTCAAGGAAGAGAAGGTGATCAGGAGTAGTCAGCACGGATTGACCAAGGGGAAGTCATGTTGACAAACTTGGTAGCCTTCTACGATGGGATGACTGGCTGGATGGAAAATGAGAGAGCTGTGGATGTTGTCTACCTTGACTTCCACAAGGCTTTCGACACCGTCTCCCATAACATCCTTGTAGGAAAGCCGAGTTAGTGGGAGTTAGATGAGTGGGCAGTGAAGTGGATTGAGAAATGGCTGGATGGCAGATCTCAGAGGGTCATTATAAATGGGGCTGAGGCCAGTTGTAGACCTGTGGCCAGTGGTATCCCACAGGGGTCAGAACTAGACTCAGTGCTGTTCAACTTGCTCATCAGTGACTTGGACGAAGGGACAGAGTGCACCCTGAGCAAGTTTGCAGACTATACCAAACTGGGTGGAGTGGCCGACACTCCTGAGGGCTGTGATGCTGTTCACAGGGACCAAGACAGGTTGGAGACTTGGGCAGAGAGGAACCTCATGAGGTTCAACATGGACAAGTGCGAGGACCTGCACCTGGGGAGGAATAACCCCAGGCACCAGTACAGATTAAGGGTTGACCTGCTGGAAAGCAGCTCTGAGGAGAGGGATTTGAGAGTCCTGGTTGACAAGAAGTTAACCATGAGGCAGCAATGTGCCCTCATGGCCAAGAAGGCCAATGGGATCCTGGCCTGTATCAGGAGGAGTGTTGCCAGCAGGTCGAGGGAGGTGATCCTTCCCCTCTTCTCAGCTCTGGGAGGCTGCACCTGGAGTATTGTGTGCAGTTCTGGGCTCCCCAGTATAAGAAGGATGTGGAGCTTCTAGAAAGGGTCCAGCATAGAGCAACAAAGATGATTAAGGGAGTGGAACATCTATCTTATGAGGAAAGACTAAGTGAGCTAGGCCTGTTCACCCTAGAGAAGATTGAGATCTGATCAATATGTGTAAATACTTGAGGGCAGAATGTAAAGAGGATGGGGCCAAACTCTTCTCGCTGGTGGCCAGTGAAAGGACAAGGGGTATGGGTAAAAATGAAAACACAGGAAGTTCCATCTCCATGTAAGGAGGAACTTCTTTCCTGTGAGGGTAACAGAGCCCTGGAAAAGGCTGCCGAAAGAGGGTTTGGAGCCTCCTTCATTGGAGGTCTTCAAAACCCACCTGGCTGTCACCCTGTGCAACATACTCTAGATGTCCCTGCTTGAGCAGGGGGATAGGACTAGATGTTCTCTAGAGGTCTCTTCCAACCTTAACCATTCTGTGATTCTGTAAACATACTTAGTCAAATATGCAGAAACTAATGAATTTATCAAAAATTTCAGTTTGAAGACAGGCAGCTCTCAGGTAGCTCTCGATTAACAGCTGTCACTTTGGAAATCAAAGTTTAAATAACTTGGAGTCATAGCATTTTAAGGCAGTAAGGATATAAGTAGAAGGACATCAAAGAGTTGTTTGCGTATTACAGATCAAATTTTCTGTCCCAGATGCTTTGGGTGAAATGAGGTTCATCAACATATTAGTGTCCTGATAGAAATCTATCCAAAATCAGGTATCTTTAGCAGGCAAGAACCTGTCTGAAAGGGCTCTCGACGACCTTTTGCCTCAGGAAGGCAACGAGGGAACCACGAGGTGGTAGCACTAGACCAATAGCAATGCTGGTAGGGGACTGTAGCGGACCAGTGGCACTGCAGTCAGTCTGTTCTCACTTTCATAAGAGGCAGGCAACTGAAATGCTACACTGGACGCTGAAGGAAGTATGATGATTGTGGTCCCTTCTTTTATGTTGCTTTGTAGATATTATAGATAACTAGTAAAAGCCAGACAGTACACTTTTGGTGGAATCCTGACTCAAGCTGTATCTGGCAATCATAAGACATGAGAACCTTAGGAAAGGACTGAAACTGGTATTAAAATATATCTGTTTCCTATGTAGACATTTGGCACTTTTCTGAGGAAATATGGGGTATTAGGGTATTGTATCTAGTATATAGCTTGTTTTAACACATCGCATAAAAATACATGTTATTACTGCTACATACATTCATATTGGGGGATAAGAAGTTCACTTAGGAAGCATCAGTCTGCTGTGATGGAAGGGAATGGGTAAGAAAGAGAATGTCCAGGTTTATATTTCCATACATGTGTATGAACTTTTAAGGCTATAGCCTGAAGAGGAGAGACTAGGAAAATAATCTTTCCCTTTACTGAATTTGAGTCACTTGTACAGTGAGCAGCAAGACATCTTGATATAAACCTAGTAACTTGTACTTGCTTCGTTGAGAGATACCTTGATTAGAGTCTGTCTCTGTATAGCAGCCTCTGACTATCGGCTGTGAAATACAGCTTTCTGTGCACTAGCAACACTCTAATGCCATAGCCAGGACTCAGGTTTCTCCCTTGGAGGTCAGAAATTCGCATCTTGAAAATACCTCTGAGTCCAGGTAAACAATCTGTGCAGAAATGCTTTTGGTTTCTAGTATGTAAAAGGGAAAAGCAGCAATGGCAGTAAGTGCTGTAAAAGCACTTACTTGGTGGGTTCTGCTTATTCCTGAAAGCATTCAAGGAGAAGAGGCATCAGCCTCCAGCCTAAATTCCTGCTCTGCAATAGTTTGTTTCAGTATTAATTTACCCCCTGTTTGTTCAGTACATTGACTGTTTTTGATCCTGCTCTGAGACATGCCACTCTTCTCCAGGTCTGTCTAGGGAATCTGGGCACCTGATTCACTGCCTCGTGCAGTGGGAGCCATGCATAAAATTCTTCCTCTTCGGGAGGCATGTGAAAACAACATGACTGTGTCTGCTACTGGATAAGCTGTTTTCTGATTCTGAGTATGACTTTGGAGACCACAAGATTTGCAGTGAATGATTTTATTTGCTTACCCAGCATTCCCCTTTATTGAAGGATTTCTTCTTCACAAGATTTTTCTCAAAACCAACCCATTTATATAAGAAATTGAATATACCAAAGCAAACAGGGTTTCTGCCCAAGTCTCTCGCTACATAGAGATTGCAAGAATGTAGTTTATGCCATAGGTATCAGTGACTTTCAGTTCCATATTCTGTGGATCCTGTAGACCTCTGTTTTTTGATTGTTTGTTTGCTTGCTTGTTTGTTTGTTTGCTTGTTTTTTTGTTTTTCTCGTGGGTTTTTCCCTATCAGCATCTGGCAATGCATATGAAAAGTGGCAGAAAACAAAAGTAATCATTGTCAAGAACATTTAGTATAAACATATTTATTATTCAATTGTTAAAGAAATAAGTTACAGTTTAACCTAACAAATTTACATAGTTTTTTTCTCAAGTTTTCTCAAATATATTATAGATAACATAATATTGCACAAATTACTTTGCTACGAGCATAAAATGAAAAATATTTAACTATATTGTGCTGTAATTTAGGACAAGAGCTCAGTAACAACATATCTTTTAAAACTAAATGAGTGAGATATATGGTTATTGAAATAATATGGAGCGACGCCATTGGTCGGCCGCAGCAGGGCATTTGGCTTTCATGAAAAAACGAGTCATGTCTCTAATTAAGGCCTTGATTTTCTGTCTCATAGAAACAGTAATTCTATGTATTAAAATCTGTGTTGCCATTAAGCCATCAAAGAGGATTCAAGACACAAAAAGATGCACTGGTGAGGGGAAAGACAATTTAGAAACAGAAATTCAGTAAATTCCTAATGTCATAAAACAAGAAAGAAGTACTAAGAATCTAAAAACTTCCATCTGTCGAGGCCTTTGAGACTCTTTTGAACTCTTACGAACTCTTTTAAAATCACTGCTACAAAAGTTCACATAGATAAGTGTGGTGTCAGTGCTCATCAGTGCCTATTTGCCAACAGGTAGTGTAGGGGAAAAGAATGTCAATAACTGCTGGTGTTACTATCATGCAGAGGCATCAACAGTCCAAAATACAGAGGGATTAGGTTTATCTACTTCCGTAGAAAATGAGCAACCTGAGTAGAAAAGACTACCAAACTAGTAATACACTTAGGCAGTAGATATTTAGGAAAAAGGAATGAATCAGCTGGACACTTGAAAAGTTGCAAATCTAACTTCACTATTCTATTTTGCAGTGCATTTTAAAGATATATAATCTTGTGCCCAAATCTGTAGTAGTGGAGCAGTGTTCCATTGTCACGTTCTTCAGGAATCAGTATATCTTTTAAGGAAAGTGGCCTGAGCGTTACGACAAGGTCAAAGAGAGAGCTGGAAGATAATAAACAGACAAATGGACCTTGTGCTAAAACTTCAACAGATAAAAATGAGAAGAATAGCTCTATAAAGAGAGAAAGACAAGATAACTAGCTGAAATGCACATTATTGGAACTACTGTTTGACAAAAGGATAAAACCAGAAATAGAGAAACAGCAAAGTTGCTGTCAGGTGCTGTCATTAAGTGAGGAACCTGGATTCAGTCCTAGCAGGCTGCTGTACTTTCATTCTCAGAAATCTGTTAAGAGCATCCAAAAGAACCAGATAAATGTAATTGGCTTGAAAATATGATTGATACAGCCCTTTGAACTGAAGAGCTTGTGAGGAGAAAGGGAAAGGAAGGCTGTTGCCAGAACATGAATCCCTCTGTTGACTTGTAGCTCTAATAATGACCAAGAATTAAAATATTAGTGTAAAGGCCTAGATAATTAAAAAGAGAAATGCAGTGCTTCAATGGGAACCACAGAATGTCTTAGAGAAGCCGAACATGACAGAGGTGTCTATCTTGTGTAGAATATTATCTATAGTAGTCACATTTGTCACCAAAATCAAAAATATTCAGCACCTGTGGTAAATGTATTTTCCATATAAGGGTTTTTGGTTCTTGCTCCAGTTTAATAACTAATATTATGAAATAGTTTTACCGTACTGGGTGAAAATGAAGCTTCTTGGTTGTATGCCAGCAATGTCACAACCTTGGTAATTCATTTGCAATGTGTATAGATACCTTTGCCTGACAAAAATCTGCTGTGCATTTGTAATGATCTTTCTCCACATCCGTTCAGACACTATATTAGCTTGGTGACATGTGCTTTTAAAGCATATGGAATTTTACACATGGCACCTCCAGAAACACAGCTGCTTACCTGAAAATAGAAATCTTAATTTACTGTCATTGGAAATTCTCTATATATTCTTAGAGAACTCTATATTTCTTACAGGATTTCTTATGTAAGTTAATGACCAACTGAAGAAACTAGCTCTGACATTAATGGACACAACACTGCCTCTTAAAAAGGCATTGTCATAGAAAATGCTCAGGAGGCCATCATTAATGTCAATATAACCAGTTCTCATCTTGTGTCTTAGAAATAACATTCCTTTTCCCAATAAGTTGATTTTTTTTTTTTTAATCTGGTTTGGGAACTGGTAAGTATTATTGATTAGATTAATAACTGCTGGCCTAAGACATAACATGTGCTGAACTGCTGATTGCCTAAAAGAGCAATACAAAACCAAACAACAAAATAACAAAAAGTTTGTATTAGTGTTAATATCAAATGCCTCAGGTGATCTGGATAGTCATGAATCAGCATAGGCTGGCAAGGTGAGAAAAAAACGCACTTCCAGTGAGAAGATGGCTTCATTTTGTCTTTTGGATCTTTTAGAGACTTCTGAATATTGGACAAACATTTCCTACAGCAAAGACACTCTCTGCAAAGATCTGAAGAGTTCTATTTTATTTTACCATTGTTAATCAGTTAATGAAGCCATGAGAATAACTGATGAAGTCTCAGAAATTACAGTTTCTTCAATACAGGAATTTTTCCCTCTCTTCGTCCCTAGAGTATTTCAACTCAGTGATTTTCCTGTTTATAATTTTGATAAGTATATGAATAAAAGCCAGCTGCCTTTGGTTCATCTTAGATAAAGTAGAGGTGATATTAATGAATAAGATGATTAAGTAATAGAACTGTGTCACAGAGGCTGAATACACCCATTTGATTTTCCCTCATTCACTGCTAATATTTGCAAATCAGATTTCTGGTAATCTTACAAATTACTGTTGAAAGATAGCCAGGGCAGCTTCACTTATTTGTATCTGGCTCGGATGAGGTGACCTCTTCTTTGTAATGCATCGCCTGCCACTATGTTCCTCAGTTGTCATCTGATGACTTAATTATTATAGTGCCTCCTACTTCAGCCATTTAGAAATCAAGCAATCTGTTTACTAAGGAAGATATATAACCTGTATAATATTCTGTGCATATTGCGCACAGAATATTTTTTATTCTTTTTTTCTCTTATTTTGTTGTCACCTATGGACCAAACATAAACTTGAGATGTTGTTTTTTCTGGGTAAAGCTCTACATAACTTCGGTGCTGCGATAGGAGATGAAACTCATATGGAAGGTCTGTGAAAACCACATCTTTAAAGATCACTGGGGTCTGGAGCTGGTAATCTTCACCCTTCCCCATGTCTGAAGTAATTCATAGGCACTATTAAGTAGAGAAGCTTTTGAGAAAGCTAAATGTTTTTTGAATGTAATTTATAGTGTGGATAATATGAAATATTTGTTATAGTTTTTGTTTTAAGCCCTGATTAGCCACTTTTGTGCAAGATGAACATAGCTGATGGCTATGGCTTATTTTCAGGAAATGTGTTATTTTAAGATAAGAAGAATTCAACATTTTAAATATTGTTATATTTCTAGGTCTTTTTTTCAAAAAATTTTGAATTTGTTACAAATTGTCTGCATGTTACAAATATTATCAAAATCTTTTCTGCTCATGAAGTTGCTCTGTGAATCTCATCCCATTTTTAAATAAACACAACAGACCCATAGCACTGTACAGAGGCTATTAATGTTGTAGGCAGAAAGCCAAAACTGAAAAATTGTAACTGGGATTAGAACCAGGACTTTCACTTGGCAACAGATAGAGATTGCGTTGAAAGGAATAAATGAAGAAAGAATGAAACAAAGAAACAAACCAACTAGGCCTGTGAAGTGGAGAAAAAACATAACCAAAACAAAAACAACCTCCCTCTCCCCCCGAAAAAAAAAGAAAAGGAAAGGTCAGATGAAAATATATTGTGTTTGTTTTCATTTCTGATATAACTTTGAACACCATCATGATATTTCACATTAAATGCAGTGCCTAGGTATTTTATATGAAAGCAATTCCTACACAGTTTAGAGCTAGCAACAGAACATTTTGAAATGTTTGTACTTTTTACGTTTACTTTTGGTTAAGTAGGTTCCTGTAGTTAAAATCTAACATCATTTAACGGATAGACTCTGGAATGTGAAACCTAAATAGAATATGATTGTATCAAGCACAACAGAATAGTTTCGATGAGCAAAATCAATGAGTTTTTCAAGACAGGATAAATAATTCTGGTTTGTAATTTTTCTGTACAAACACTGGTATTTTTAGATCTATTTGTTGTAATTAGTACCCTGGATATCTACCTTGTTAAACCAGGGTGAAATTTATCTGATTTAGCTCCAGCACTGGTGCATCATTACGTGAGACAATGTGTTGCTGTTATGCTTTGTTGTTTCTTGTATAAAAAAGAAAATGTGGATCTTTTAGAAAATATCTGTTGATACAAATCACAATTAATTGTGAAATATGCAACAGATGGTGAAACTTATAATCATTCTATCAGACTAATGGTATACTGTGTGCATTTCGGAATTTGCTTTTCCCCAAAGATGCTGTTGGGCTGAAGCCATATTGACAGCTGGTATGTTCCTAATGTAGTTAGTTTGATATACCTCATCTATTAAATTCTGTGCATTTTCCAAAATAACAGATGACAAGTGCAATTGACCACCTGGGAAAAGGCATCTTCAGTAGAAAACTCAAAATGATCTTTTTTTTTTGTGGCTGTAGAGATATCCACTACTTTTCTATTTTGGATGATATGATAAAATACTCGTATACTATTTGTCTTGCAAAAGTACTTCTTTTCTTGTACACACATAGTGATCAAAATATTCTTGGGATAACTAACAGATGCTATGACTATCATGCTTTTAGAAAACTATGACATGCTTATCAGCATCTTTCTTCAAATCTGGTATTTAGGAATCATGTTACAGAGACTCTAAATTAAGTTATCAATTGCAGGCAGAACTGCTCTAAAATGAATACAGAATATATATTCCAGAAAGATGTATAAGATATAATCATTTGCCAGAATCAACAATTTTTCTGCAGCAGGCAATACGCAGAGATAAAAATATTTATTGAAGATCTCTTTTGCTGAACGAAAGTATCATTCTGTATTATTGATGGCCCTGACATGAAAGAAAGGACTCATAACTGCTTGTGCTTTCTCATCATAAAGATAGTGTATACATGACAGATAATTTATTCCTGTTCAATTCAAAATCATCTGAATTCTGAAAAGAAGGTATTTTCGGGGGTTGGTTCAGGCAATTTTAGTACCAACTCTAATGATGATATGCTTATAAATCTTGACACTGATCTTTTTTTCTTATGTGCCATTAAGTCTACAATATCCCTACATTATTTTTCCTTAATAAGTCTATCCTTTCCCAAGGTATAAGCCTCTGCTACCCAGCTTCATGACCTATATTCATTAATGGCTATCAGGATTTTCTTGGAGAAGGATTTAGGAAAATATGCATCACACTGGACTAGTAAAAGACTTTGGAAAAAAATATCTATTTACATATATTTTCCCTGAAACATTGCTTAGTGAGTTGGTTGGTTCTCGTATGGGGTGATAAGTGCACAAATTACAGCTGGCCACAGGTGGGGAAGCTTATCTTGAATTATGGGAATAGAGTAGCTCGTGTTTTTGAGGTGAGTAGAGAGACAAGAGTCAAATGAGAGACAAGATCAAATAATTGGCAAAATTTATTTTACTTGCTCCAAATTTCAAAAACTGGACTTAAAATGAAGAGTAGGACAGAGGGAAGAGAGATTGCTACTATGATGATTCAGTAACATTAAGTTAAAGTGTTCTAATGTAACTAAAACAACAAGAAGGACCTTTATGGCAATCATTATTAAAATTAATGTCAAAAAAAGTGATATTCTATTTTATACAGTCTTTTTTTTTTCTGAAGGCTGCTTTGATGGAAGCTCCAGGTACCACATTAAGTGGTCAAGCCTTCTGCTTTGAGTAGAGACTGAGCAGGTAGTTTGCATAGAAGCACTGAAACCAACCCAGTAATGTTGCTTTGAGGAACTATAATCATGAAGTTTCATCCACTACTATTTATAGAAGAACAATCAGCTGCTTAGCAGGATTCTCTACTTTGTGAAAGACATGAAATATTTTCTTGATTATTTTTGTTTGTTTGTTCAGCAAAATGGGAAATATAGCTAAAACACTTCAAATGTTTTCAAGAGGAAGTGAGGCCTGGCCTACATGTGTCTGCCTTTTTAACTGTGACTTAGTGCCTACGCCCTTCAACAAGGATAGAATAGGAAAAAAAAAATCTTCTTTGTTGGGGGCATTGATTTGTCATGGAGAGATATTGCTTAATAAAAGGGGTACTTTTAGCTTTTTCTCTCTCCTATAATCAGCCGAAAGTAAGGACTATGTTTGTGAGGCTGGTGCCTAATTAAAATTTAATCTTTTAAATTAGATGGGCCATCTTCAACAAGGAGAACTTACTTGAGGACTCAGGAGAAAAGGAATTTGCTAACAAATTGGAAGGCCGTGTTGGATTACATACTGTGAATTAGACCATGACCACTGACCTAATATTATTTACTCTTACTCTGAACTGCCTTAGAACTGTATCTTGTACTTGAGAATTTTTGACAAAACCAATATGATTATGAGGAAAATTAAAAAAACTATAGGCATGTTTTGTGGCTATATCTATTTAGTCATCCTGTGATCTTATTTATATTTTGGACGGTGTCAAGAAACAGGCTGTACTCCCAAACTGCTAATTTGTAGCATTACTGTGGAATTACTGCCAAATAGCGCAATAAAACATTAAGGTCTTAAGAATGCAGCTTTTGTGCTATCAAAACATTACCCATGAAAGTAATCATATTCTTCTAAGGGGTTTATTTATACAAGTAAATACCAATAGGAGTCAGGACTATATAATATGATAGGTAGCTCTGCACATTAAGTTCTTTAAATAGTGAACATTCTCTTAGTTAATATTTGCTTAAACTTCTGCTCAAGCTATGTAGGCATATACTCAGAATTCATATGACACTCTCTTAATGTGAAGGATATCGAACAGATATGCTCATTTGTTTTACATTTCCCTTGACAAAGGCTGTGGCAAAACTGACTGACTAGTTCCTGCTTTCTTCTCTCCATTCTCTGCTACATTATTCAGCATTCTTACACAAAATAAATTGCTTCAAACATCATTTTCTCTTCCAAAGGATCTCTCTGCTAAAGGACAAAGATCTGTTTTACTACTTCTTACCATTACCCAAGTTAATTGATACAACTGAAAACTTCTTTACTGTGAGGGTGACAGAGCCCTGGAACAGGCTGCCCAGAGAGGTTGTGGAGTCTTCTTCTCTGGAGATCTTCCAAACCTGCCTGGATGCCACCCTGTGCCACGTACTCTAGGTGTCCCTGCTTGAGCAGAGGGGTTTGACTAGATGATCTCTAGAGGTCTCTTCCAACCTCAACCATTCTATGAATCTGTGAATCTGTGAAATAAACTTATGGAAGGTGGGGTACTTCAGGCCAGATGTTGAATATATTTCTCTTTTAATCTCAGTCCTTCTCATGCTATAAAAATTTTTAAGGTACATAGATTAGGTAAAAACATCCAATAAACACACAAAAATATTTTTGTACTCCCATTACAGTGTTGTGAGCTTCTTTTTAAATGTATTAAGACTGTCATCTTCTATACAAAAGTTAGTTTTGTCCTGTTTAATTTATTTACATATTGATATTAAAGGTCAATTGAGAAACAAAACTTTTTTCTTCATTTTTTTTGATTTACCCCCTCTCCTTACACATGCCCCTACAGATTCCATATATGCAAAATAACATCTTTTTTTGTAGTTCATCTAGATAGGTATAAAGTCAGAGCTTATAAGAACATGAGAATAGTCAAACTAGCAGTAAGTGGCCTATGTCTGTTTCCACTTGTATCCATTCAATACTAGCAGCTTATTCCAGTGAAGATAGATGTAAATAAAGACAAAATCCATTCAAGTAAGTAAAACTAAAAAAAAAAAAAAAAAGTATTTGAAAGGGGAGTCAGATTGGAGTCTGACCCACAGTCACTTAGGATTAATACTTTAATATAGTAAGGAGTGCTCAGGAATAATGGAGGCACTCAGATAATATGGTGAGGAATGCCAATATAGAAACCTACGTAGATGGATGATGAAAAACACTTATACATTAGTGCTGTCACCTCCCAAAGTATAAATAGCTATTCAGCAGTTTTATAAGTAGAAGCTCTACTAAAGTCCTTTAGCTTGCTCTATCTGATATTCCCAACCATCCAGCAAAACAAATCATAACTACAGAGCTATTACTGCTATTGCAGTAAAATGGGTACAGAAGACGACAAAATGGGAAAACATATAATAGTTATGCTTTTATGTCTAGCAAGAGGCTCTCAGATACTTTAATGAGGAATATAGTATAAAAACTTGGATGGATGGATGGATAGATAGATAGATGGACTTATTTATCTCTGTCTGAAACAGCTTATTGTGATGGAGATTAAAGTTAAAATGTATGTACTTCTCCCACTGGGTAGATTTTAGCAAAATATAAGTATTCAACCAAGCAGAAATAAGGAAAAAGGCTTATTTTCCTATTTAAAATCTGTTTCTTTTCCCTCTAGCATAATGACACCACTGCAAAGTGGGCACAATAGAAATCTGCATATATTAGGAAAGAATATTTGGAATTTTTATTTAAATCCTAATGATTTTGTTTCCTTATGAGCAAATATATTGGGCCTAATGCTTCATTGCACTGCTCCAGGTTTTCTGATTTTTTTTTCCCCCCCCCCCCCCGCCCCGATTTTCTATAACGTGCTTGCTTTATTTGTTTTCTCTTTATTTTATTCTTTTTTTCCAGTATCTGTCCATGGGAAAAGTTTGCAAGTGCTATTTGCTAGTGTTAATCGGGTTGCATCTGCAGCACAGAAGTGTCAAAAATTTCCAGTGCCCTTTTTTATGGAAATAGGAAGTATATGCATATTGGATGGTCCTCACTAAGGTATCTCTAAGATCTCTACGTATAGCAGTAAGGATCTGACTGTTATTTTTAATCACAGAACTGCCTAGAGAAATATCACAACGTGCTTTCCTAACTCTTTAATCCTTCTCAAAGTTTCTGTTCTTGACTATTACAAAAGCACAGAATAGTTGAGGGACCTCTGGAGATCATCTAGTCCAACCCCCTCCTCATGCAGGGTCTCCCAGTGCAGGTTGCCATAACCCTGTCCTGAATGTTTCCCAAGATGGAGACTCTACAACCTCCCTGGGCAATCTGTTCTAGATTCCACTCTCTCTATAAAGTTTTTCCTTATGTTCAGGTAGACCTTCCTGTGTTTCAGTTTGTGTCTGTTGCCTCTTATCCTGTGATTGGTCATCACTGAAAAGAGCCTGATCCCATCCTCTTGACAACCTCCTTTCAGATATTTATACCCGTTGAATAAGATCTCCCCTTCAGTCTTCTCTTCTCCAGAGAGAATAGGCCCAAATGTTCCAGCCTTTCCTCACAGGAGAGATGCTGTAGTCCCTTCATCATCTTAGTAGCCTTTTGCTGGACTCACGTCATCTCTTCCTTGTACTGGGGAGCCCAGAAATGGACCCTCCAGATGTGGTGTCACCAGGGGGCAACCTGCTAGCAGTGTTTTTCTTAATGCAGTCCAGGATACCATTGGCTTTTTGGCTACAATGGTACATTGCCAGCTCACTGTCAACTTGCTGTCCACCAGGACTCCCAGGTCCTTCTCTGCAGAGATACTTTTCAGTAGCTGTGAAATGTCTGTACATTTCTTACAAGAAAGTCTTCACTGGTTGGGAGACCAGGAAGTTTTCTGCCTCGTTACTGCAGAAGTTTGGCCAGACTGCTGGTGCTGCTAAGATGGTGTTGAATCTCTTCTGTTGGTGAGGAATTCTCCAATACAGTCAGTAGGACATGGCTGGGGTGCTCACCACTGCGCTGCCAATGCTGCGAGCGCTACTTGTATGATAATAAGAAGAGATAATATGCTGGAACAGGCCATTATTTTTGAACTACGATTTGAGACTACACACTAAAATTGCTATGAGAAATGCAATCACAATAATAACAAAAGCACATGCTAGGGAGACTTCAGTCCAGCAGCTCAGATGCAGCGTTTTCATTTGCCATCCTGGGGATCACTGTAATAGAAAACAAGACTTGTCTCAGTGGGGTGAGGCCGAACAGGTTACCCCATTTGGAATAAAAGGAAGATATTTAACTTGCACTGATTTTGCACTATTATTATCAGTAGCTTCCAGGTGTATAGGAAGTCTAGCAGCCTTGTTTCTTTCACAGTCTCAGTTGGCACTGTGGGCATACAATAATCTTTCCCCAAACAGTCGCTTCCTTAAAAGTGGCAAAGGCAATCAGTATAAGTTACCTCCAGTGCTGCTGCTTTCTATTTCCACTCCGTGCTTGATCTTCGGCACAGGCATTAGTAAATTCCGGAGCTATCCTAGTAGATGAAAGTTTATAATGTCGTAATTTCTGAGCTTACTGGTTGTTGTAATTTAGAGTTCTTAGTATTCAGGCCACACAAAAAATAATAAAAAAAAACCTATATCATGCAGGTCAGGCGGCCCAAATCCCAGTCTGTAGTGTTTAGTTTTTTGATCTCCTCAATTCCTGCCTTAGAGGTGCAAAAGGATTGTTTACTTTGCCAGAGTTGGGGGGGCACCAAAGGGGAGTTTTTGTCCAGCCCACTTGAAGGGGGAGATACAGTCACTTTATGTTACAGGATTTCAACCAATTTCTTGATACAGCCTGGGGATTGCCCATGCAACATAGAGCCAGGCACTCCTAAAGCTAATGCTTATCATTATAAATTATTGTGCAGAGGGCTGTAAATTTGATTTACAAATTCTTTTCCCTATTTTTTCTGATGGAGGTTCAAGGTCTGACTATTCCATCTCTCATCCATGACTCACCGTATCATGTAACAGATCGACCCAAGCAGGGAGGTGTACAGGGGGTGTGTGGGTTGCCTGCATTAGTATTGTTTCAATTTGCCGTTCCCTCTCTAATTCATGCTGCAAGCTTTGAATTTCTGAATTCTTACTTTGATAATCTAATTTCAATTTCTTGCTTATTTTATAGTCCTTCTGTGCCTGAATTAGGCAACTGCCCAATATGGCACAAATAACACACTTTCCTTTGCTGTCCTTAAATTTAGCATGGCATTCCTCTATACTTTGCAAAACTTTTTCAGGATCTGACCAATTTTCTCTGGCCCAATCTTCCCCACCTTCTTAGGGGCTGCATTTCTGTCTCTGTAGGAATTCCTTTATCGACATCCTGCCAACTACACCAATTTTGTGAAATGTTACAGTTTGAAAGCTGTAGTGGTGGTAGTGGTGGTGGGGGGAAGGAGATATGAAATCACTATCAGATTCACAAACAGTCTGTGGACCGTAGGTCCGATCACCTTCCTAGGAGCGAATTGAATTCCCAAATAGTGTAATCAACTATAAGATTGTCCCTGGCAGTAACGGATTCACGAACAATCTGTCAACAAGTAGTCAAGTTCACAAACATTATGATTTATTCAGATGCAACATTTACAAAGCAGGTTTCAGATGTCAGTACAGGAAATTCTCTACTACAGTGTGGGGTTTTTAGCTAGCTCTGATGTACAAATGTGCAATCATCACTCACCCCAGAAGATGGGAGAGGGCTCTCAGTCTTGAGTCTCCTCAGGCAGCGTCCCAACCCAAGAGGAAGAAAGGGGGATCAGCCCATCGACTGATCCAAAATTTACAATGGAATCTTCCCTCTCACTTCGTAGTCTCCTCAGGCAGCGTCCCAACCTGAGGGGAGGAAAGGGGGCTCACCTGTTGACTGACCCAAGAGTTACGATGGATTCTTCCCTCCTCCTTTTCATCCTTAGTTCACCTTTATACTTTTCTTTAGATTCAGGTGGAGCTTGGGTGACTAGAGTCATACTTAATATTGTTATTGATTGGTGAAAAAGTCTCTCGCTGTGATTTAAAGGTACAGTCAATCGAAAATCTAGAGAGTACGCTCAGGGAAGAGTGGTTGTACCTCAGGGATGGGTAACTTTTGGGATGGAGGTATGTTTTTGACATTATAATGAGCAAAGTTCAAGTAAAGTTCATCCAAAAGGAGTGATTTGCCACCCTTGCTGGCTCAGCACCGGACATGTTATTGTATATCTCCCATTGGACAGCCACTGTGCGGCCCAGCAGTGGGAGTGCAACAGAGTTTGGCCGCAGTGTCTTCACTCCGCTCCATCCTCTGTTACTCCCCTTTGCACCTCCAAGGAGGGCAGATTGTGTTGCCTAGGGATCGTGGAGGAGCCGAGTCCGCGTGCATCAGCCATCCTGGAAGTGGCAGTTGTGTATCACCCCAAACAAGCTTCTGTAATGCCAAAACTTCTGTTAGGCCTTAGTTTTTTCTCTAAGTTTCCCCTTTTTCAGGCCATTCTTCCACAGTAGGTCAGCCCCAAGCCTGTAGTGCTGCTTGGAGGTATTCCTCCGTAGGTGCAAGACCATACACTTGCCTTTGTTACACTTCAGGAGGTTCCTCTGTCCATCTTCCGACTTGTCCTGGTCTCTATGAATGGCAGCACATCCCTCTAGTGTCCCAGCAACTCCTTCCAGTTTTGTATCCTCTGCAAACTTGTTGCAGGTGCACTCTGTCCCTTCATCCAGGTTAGTGATAGACAAGACTAGATCACGTCTTGGCCCCTGGGAGAAACTGCTAACCTCAGGCCTCCAAATAGACTTTGCACCACATAGCACAATCTTCTGAACTCTCCCATTCAGTCTCTTCTCATCATCTGCTCAACTAGCTTGCACTTCCTGAGCTTGCCTATGAGGATAATATGGGAGACAGTGTCAAAAGCCTTCCTGAAGTTAAAGTAAATAAAATCCACTGCTCTTCTTTCATCTACCAAGCTAGTTGTTCCATTACAGAAGTCTATCAGATTGGTTAGGCATGATTTCCACTTGGTGGACTCACTTTCTTATCCTTTGCGTGCGTGGAGATGGCATCCAGGATAAGTTGTTCCATTACCTTTCCAGGAATGGAGATAAGGTTGACTGGTCCATAGATTTTTAGGTCTTCCTTCCTGTCCTTTTTGAAGAGTGGAGTGACGATGGCTTTCTTCTAGTTCTCAGGCACCTCTTGTTCTCCATAACCTTTCAAAGATGATAAGGAGTGGCCTAGCAATGATATCAGCACTCATGGATGCATCCCGTCAGGGTCTGTGAGAGAATAGCTCAAGAAAGAGGAACTTAGAGGGAAATTAGAGCCTAACAGAAGTTATGGCATTACATAGGCTTGCTTGAGGTGAGAGACAGTTACCACTTCCAGGATGTTTGGTATGTACAGAATCTATTTCTCCACGATTCCCTGGGCAACACAATCTGCCCTCCTATCACACATTAATAAGAGTAAATGAAGAGTGGAGCAGAATGGAGACACCATGGCCAAACTTTGTTGTCTTCCCTGAGGAGCAGATGATGGTGCTATGCAGACGACGAGTGAATGGAGAGTGGAGTGGAGTGAAGACTCCACAGCCAAACCCTGCAGAGGTGGCAATCTGGTTGTATCACACAGCTGATAAGCCACATAGTGTGATGTCTGGTGCTGGGCCAACAATGATGGTAGATCAGTCCCTTCTGATGGACTTTGCTCAAACTTCTCATTCTAATCTCATTATAATACCAGTACACAACCCCATCCCAGAAGTTACCCACTTCCAAGGAACAACCACTCCTCACTGAGCATGCCCTCTAGATTTTCGATTAACTTGGGAGACTTTTTTAAACCAATGAATAACAAAAGTAAATATGACTAGTGTTACTCAAGCTCCACCTAAATGTAAAAGAAAATATATAAAAGATGAGCAGGAGGGATATAGTAGGAAGGAAGAATGGGATGGTAAGAAAGGAGGAAGAGGAGGATGGAAAGATTCCATCATAACTTCTGAATCAGTCAACAGGCTGAACCCCTTTCCTCTCCTTGGACACTGCCTGAGGAGACTGCTCAAGATTGAGAGTCCTCTCCCATCTTCTGGGTGAGTGATGACTGCGCATTTGTACACTAGGCATTAGCTAAGAACCCCACACTGTAGTAGAGAATTTCCTGTACTGACACCCCAAACCTATTTGCTAAATGTTACACTGGAATAAATTGTGCTATTGGTGAACCCCACCACTTGTTTGGAAGGTGATCGGACCTACAGTTGACGGACTGTTCATGAATCCAATACTGCCAGAGTCGAGCTTATAGCTCATCACAGTGTTTGGGAACTTGATTCACTCTTAGGAAAGCGATTGGACCAACAGTCAGCAGATCGTTCATAAATCCGATACTGCCAGGGTTGGGCGTATAGCTAACACCAGCCACCCCCAGTCCTTCGACCTTTGAGGCTTGGCTGGAACACAAAGGGATTCATCTCTTACCAAATTTACCCCCTCCCATCAAACTGCAACAGGGCCCATGGACTTAAACAAGTACACAAATTAAGAAAGATGTATCAGAAAGATCTTTAAGCTGATTTTTCCCTTAATACTAAATTATGATAAATGCAGGTGCAATACTTCTTACTGACTGTAGTATAAGCTTTAAGAAAACCCCAAAATTCTTTACATTCTGCAGAAAGTCACCTTGAAACTACATCCTATTAAGAGTTCATTACTTAAAGCACATGCACAGAAGAAGGAAAAGAATACAAAAAAAATCACAAAAAGTAATTTTAAAAAGTTTACATATCAATATTTTCTTTCTATTATTTCTTGTGAGTCCTGCCTGCAGTCTGAGAATTCTTGGCATGTGTTGCTCCAACTGGACATGCTACTTTTGGATTTTGAAGTGTCAAAAGGGACAGTGTTTCATTTGGCAGTGTGAAAATTTTAAGAGTTATCAATTTACCATGTTCAAAAGTGACTTAAAAAAATTCTTACCTTCCTATTTTTATTCTACCTCTCTCTTCTTTAATCCTCTCTAATCCACTCCAAAAATTATCAGCTAGTACTTTGCCCATTTCAAGTTTTTGAACTGCAGGTGGTTTGGCTGTATCTTTGTTCTGAGAAGCATGACGGCCCTGGGATCACTTTTGCAATGGGAATTGAATTTTTTTCCCACTCTCGTAACTCAGACAGAATTGCAAAAGGACTTGGGATTTTTGGATTAAAGCCATAGAGGGACTTTGTCACCCAAACCTGACGCTACCATTTCAGGAAGGTTTTCTATTCATGCGCAGTGTAATCTGTAGGTGAATTGGTGCATAAGTTTTTGCAGTTAAAGTTAAATGGTTAAAGGCTTGCATTTTGGCATGCCCCAAACTGCAATGACATGGAAATGATTGAGTATCACTGCAATAACAGAAACTGATCCCTGAATCTCATATATGAAGAAAGAACAAGACATCCTGCAGCTCTTAGCCCTATAAAGGCTATATCTAAAAGTCCTATGGTTATTAGACACAGGATTGGAAAGAATTTCTCCAATTACTAAACCCATTTTTTTTTTCCTGTCATCATCAATTATCTGATTTATAAACATAACTTAAAATCAGATAGATTTCTTACTGTGACTTTCTCAGACCTCACTTGCTAGTGATTAGGAGTCTTCTTTTAATTTCCTGGATAAATTTCCTCTTGGCCAATTTATACCTACTTGTTCCTTTGCCAACATAAATTAGCTCTTTGGTGTCCCAGGGCATTTATAAATAGTAGCCCTATCTCAGCCTTTTTATCCACAGAAGCTATTCTAGATTGTATAGTTGACTAAGACCTGAGTGCAGAGCTTTGACCTTACCTCAGTTTGAAACACCTCTTTACATTAAATCCTTATAGGTCATGGGCTCTGATTATGCTTTGCTGTGTTGTAGTTTCGTCTGTGCCAAGCTAAAAATCCTGCTGATATACACAGTAACCAGAATGGTGAATAATTAAGAAAAATATGATTGAGGGCAATTTAAAGAACTATTGTTCTTCAGCCATCTGTTTAAGCAGCTGTTTATTACCCCAACATGGTGCCATTCATGGTCAAGCACCAGTCCCAATAAAAAAAAACAGTGCTTCCCAGCAAGCATGGAGAAACATTCCCAGAGGGATATATTTCAGAAGGTCTGTTAATCTTTTCTTTCAGGTAGAGACTGCTGACCACTCATGTAGTCAACCGTGCTATGGTCATGAAGGATTTGGTGTTTATGCATGGCTGCCTGCAGGAATATCCATCAGCTGCAGGAGAATATGCAGTGATCTCAGCTGTGGGGAAGAGCTGACAGCAGCTCCTGCATGCGTACAGGTGGTCTTCAACAACACACAGACTAAAGCAAAACAAAACAACCCCACCAAAACTCTCACATGTGTTCACTGGTGCCACACACATGTGCCGCGTGTGCCACAGGTGAGTGGTAGATTGCAGCTTTCAGGTGGGAGGCAAGAGGCCCCTAATCCAGCACTTCGAGCAATTCTCCGCTGGAGTTATCACAGGAGAGCACCTGGAGAAGATATAAGGGACTTTCAGGAAGTTATAACAGCCAGCTCCCAGAATACTTCTATATTTAATTGTGTTCCCATCTGAATTCCAAGGCAGTGACCCAAGAGACTTACCAAGTCTTAGTTTTTGATCACTGCATCTGTGAGATGCTTGTGCACTTGTTCCAATTTTTAGTCATCTTTCTGCTACTACTACTGCAGGTCAAAAACTGTGTATAGTATTCCATAAAAGATCTGTACTACATACAGTGACATCCTTTTTACATATATATGTAAATGCATACATGTATATATAAGAAATAAATCCAAGTGGACCCCCAGGCTGAGGAGGAAGGAGCACCTTCACTATGGCTATCTTAGGATGCTGAAAACTGTCTCAGAGTAAAAAAAAAAAAAAAAAAAAAAGCCCTTCTCAGTCCACATAATTTAATCCCATCAGGATCAAAGCAGTTTATCAATTTATTAGCAACACGTAATTAACTGGCAATCAGTGAACTATGCATTCAAGATCAAAAACAGCAGTACAAAAGATAACCAGCAATACTTGACGCTTGCACAGTGTTAATAAACACCCATAAAACTATGGCTAAGTGAGGTCCTGGCTCTGTCAATACTGCAGGTGCAGTGGGGAGGCACCGGGTCTGGGCCACTGATCCAGGCACACGCCACCATCCCCACTTCCCCAAATTCACAGTCTTCTGCTGTACTGCTGCCCATGATGATTCCTTCTGTTTCTCATGTATTTCCTTGGATACAGCTTAATATGGCTGATGGTCAACTTCCATTTTAATTCAATCAGTTTGGGGCAAATGCCCTTGCAGACAGTTTTGTGCATTTGATTCATACACAGTCCCGCTGCCCCAGTGAATTAAAAGCACTGCACTGCAAGCACCATCTAGCTTATTTTACTACTGAGGGCAGACTGAACTTCCTCATGTTTCTTAAGTGCAGGCAGCATATTTACTATTCTGCAATCACACAGCACTACCCCTGATTTAGTAGGCCCATTAAAGCTTGTTGCTGCTAGACCTGTGATTTTGTGTGCTGGCTCTCACAGTGTTATAGTGCTGAGATTGTCAGATCCTTCAAACCGAAATATATTAAAAAGTTTAAATTCTATTCCCATCATATATATGCTCATTTTCTTTTTGAATATGGGCCCAATGGCCTACTTGTCTTTGCTATAGTGTTTCCTTTATTGAAAACTGAAACAAAGTTTCTGGCCTGTGGGCGGCTTAAAGGCAGACTATCATTACTATCTATTCTAGCTGCACAACGTGCTGCCGGCACTGGATAATGCACCCTGTTGTTGTATCTGCATTTTCTTAGGTGAAAAAGTGAAGAAAAAAAAAAGTAGAATTTATTATGATTTCCTCTACAGAAACTTAAGTCCATTTTTGCCTTCATTTCTATATTTTTTTTATAATTTTTTCCAAATTCTTACAGTTTCTCTTACCTCTGCTACTTCTATTGACTTGATGTCCAACTATTATTTTGTATCTTCAAGCAAAGATTAAGCATAACAATATTATGGAAAGTTTTAAAAAATGCAGAGGTTTTCTTTTTTTATTGTAAGGAAGCTAAGGTGCAAACAGACTTTCATAGTTATTACATTATTTGCTAATTAGTGTATTTTAGTACAGTCATTTTTCTGCTGATTAAGATATTAATGTCATTGTTACAGAGAGTGTTATTTTGTATTTTTTCTAGGATATGCAGCCCACAGAATGAACTGCCTTATTTTTCTGTGTATTGGAAATGGAGAACCCAGTTACCCCAAAACCTCACTGAATATAAATAAATTGTTGTTATTATTGTTATAATTATTATTACAGATAAAGGAACACAAAAATACTGTTAGTCTCAACAAAGTTACATGACAAATCTGCAGCAAAGCTGACATAGGAGACCCATGCTTCTCTTTTATTCAGTTCTTTAAGCTTCTCTTTTATTCAGTTCTCTTCTGAACTTAATTTCTGAATTCAGAAGTGAAGTGCTTCCCTTCCCGCCCCTCCCTCTCCCCGCCTTTTTTTTTTTCCTAAGCTTACTGGTATTGATAGGAAATAGGATTATCTATTGGTAGACTTAGTCAAGGCTGTGGAGACAGATGCCATAGCTAGAGGAGAGTAATTGCAAAGAAAAGTTCAAACACTCAGATTGAAATAGTAGGAGATTAAATAGGAAAGTTCCCTCAGGTTTAGAAGCATTTGTATGCATCAGTAACACTAACAAAGCCAGAACTCAGAACAGGGAAGAGACTTGGGCTGACGTAATTCATTTTTACCAAGGGCAAAAGCCTGAAGACAAAAATCTGTATTATTTGTGCATGTGATTTTTTCTTAATTTTCTTTTCCTCAGTCCAAAGGAAAAAAAAAAAGCAGCAATAAAATCTACTAGTTATAATACAGAAAGAAATCAACTCAGGAAAGCAAGGTACACAAATGTGCTTAATGAAAATACAGCAAAAAGGCTGTCTAGGCAAGAAGTATATATACATACCTGCTGTTGCAGAAAAAGAAAAGGAAGGGAAAATATGTTGTAATGCAATCATTTTTGTATAGATTTAAGTTAAGCATTAGATCAGGGAAGATAATCCACGAGGTCCTTTCTAGTCTAATTCTCTGTGAAATACTGTGAGTCTGATGTATTTGTTCCGTAGTGTCCGCAGTAGCTGACTGGAAAATCTGTGTCCTCCCCAGCACTCCTCATGGGGCTGTATTTAGGATGCTACCAACTAACTAGAATTTCCTCTCTTGGCTCCTGTACACACAATTTCTGTCTTCCAAGATGGTATGTTTGACATGCATGTGTCTTTAGATGACATGCAATAGCCATGCATCTGCTTTAGAGGTTCATCACCGTTCTTTTGCAGCCAGTCCCTGATGCTTTGTTGTTTCCTTTGGTCAGCAGCTATCTAAGAGTGTCCTTATAGTGTCACAGGGATCAAGCTCATAGTCATCTCAAACCTTGCAGTATCCTGTCTATGCTGACTTTCGTTAAGGTGTCATGATTGCAGCTAGTGAGCTGGTTTTAAAGGAAGATAAATTAGTCAGAGAAATGAAAGGTAAACAACTCATTCCTTAGTGGGGTCAATAAGGTGAATGTAAGTCCTCTGAACCATCGGGCAGCCAGGCTGCTGCCCACCCATCCCCAGCTGTAACTCCAGCCTCAGCTCCAACCCCAGCTCAAGACCCAGCCCCGGTTCTGGGCTGGGCCCACTTGGGTCCTTTCAGCAGTCCCTGCTTGGCAAGTAATAGGGGAGGAAAGAATGTCCCTGCTCCGTGCTTCTCCTGGTGGACGGAAGTGCTTGCCAAGCAATTTGCACTGCTCCCAGCATAGGTGTCAGAATGTGGCTGCTTCCTGCAGCCCTCCTGCCTTCAACCTTGAGGGCATGGATGCTGCCAGTCTTGGGACCTAGGGGATGCGAGGTGAGCAGGATGTCAGAGCAAAGTGATGGACACAAGGATGGCTTTTTTTCCCCTTTCTGTATAATAATTTTATTACTGGAGCTTCTTTGAATTAATTTGTTTTATTAGTGAATACGATTGTAGCTGGAGTAACACTATTGGGTTATTAGCCTGTTAAAATATTAATTGGACTAACAACAAATTCCCAGCTCCATATATATGATTTGTGCCCTTGTTCTTGTAACAAGTCTATGAGTGTAAAACCATTTAGTTCTGAGAAATTGAGTCTGGTCTTGTACCCACCTGCTAAAGTAGCCCAAATTTAAATTGTGTATGTGTGAGTGAATAAAAGGATAGAGTGGTAGGGTATGATTGTCTTTATTCAATTTTGTGTCCTTTTGTTTGAGGCAACATACAGTATCTTCTTTATAATGGATCAGAAGCTTACATGACTAAATAACTTGCTCAAGATTTCTGCCCCCCCTTTTTTTTTGGTGCAATCCAGGTCCTTTTTTCTCTTGCTGCATGTGTGCTCGTGTATTATATTATGCATGTAAGTCACAAACTGTATAACAGTAGCTATTTTTAATCTGTTATTTAACTTTCCTTTCTTTTTATATTACTCCATCCTGGGCCTTTAATGTTAAAATGTGCATGTTTTTTGCAGGAAACATAAAAGCATATTTTTCACACTTCAGTGCATTGAACAATAGTTAATGGCATTCTGATTTAGTCTTACATTTGAATAAGCTTAATTGTGTTCTTATTTTATTTAAGCGAGTTGCAGTATTAAGGAAACTCATTAAAACTGTACTTGCTTCTTCCTAAGGGAAGGCTCGGCCATATTTCTGCAATTACACTAATCAGCATGACAGCAATACTAAAGATCTACTTCACATGGTGTCATTGGTTTCCCATAAAATGGGTCACAGAAACTAAAAATATGTAGGGAAGTTTTTTTTGTTTTTGTTTCTTTCTTTCTTTCTTCTTTCTTTTTTGATACCTTTTACTACTGGCTTCTTATTTTAATTAGAGAATGTAATGCTTGAGAGATGTCAGCGTGGCACTTCCTAAAGACTAAAGTCTGCTCTTTATGAATATTAAATTTACAGTAGTACAAGTAAATAATCACACTTTCATAGTCTGTGATGCTCAGCCAGGAAGAAGCCACCTCTAGCTTTCAGAGCTGTATGTCAGATCTGTATGTCTGTTCTAAGGGGAAAGCTTAAAAATGGTGTTACTGATTAGAGTTTGGATTAAATTAGCTAAACTTTAAAATAGAATATATTTTATGACATGTCCAATGGAATCTAATATTTAGGTTCTTCAATTCTCAACAGGCCAAAGTTTTGGACACTTGCTGAATTTGGAGTCTCCTCATCTAAGCGGGGAGCTGATGCATGTTTTAAGGATGAGCATTTAGGTTTTATGTGAATCGTGATATTTCTTAACATCACAGTATTTGGTAACTTAAATTCAGCCCTAAATATCAGGGCTGACTTAAAGTCATCCTTCCAGTACCCAGATACCTGTGTTGAGTGAAAAAATACACAGAGAATGTAAAAGCTGACAGTAACAGCATTACTTATACAGATTGCTTACCCTGCTGCACAAAAAGAAGGTTTTTTTTTTTTTTTTTTTTCTGTCTTATGCTCTTCCAGCAGACACTGGCTGTCAAAATGTCAAAAGCAGAAACTAAATTTGTTTCTGTTCATGGACTGTTTTGAGATTCTAAACTGAAAAACTTAGCACAAGGGAAACTTCATGCCCTTTCAAGGGGCAATATGACCCACTCTATAAATTATAGAGTTCACTCTGAGAGTACTGTGTCAGGTGGGAGTCTTATTCTTCTTCACAAAATAGGGGATGCACCTGTATTCTGCTCTTTTCCATGAAAGTATATGAAAAATTATTAATTTTGTTAGACGTTTTTTATTATTATTACTTACTTATTTAGATCTTTGCCAGACAGTGGTAAGACAAATATGAAAGCTTTGTAGAAAACATTACTTTGTTTTAAGAACAGAGTCTTTGGCTCCTAAACCTCTGTACTCTCAGGAAAACACAGAAATTTTGAATTAATTTGTATCTCCAGAAACCATTGTATTTCTTTGGTATTTGATTGTAAGAGGACAGCTAAAACCATCAAGAAGAAACCAAATAGGCTGTTGCTTGTGTCACATAGCTTCTTATCCTGTCTTATCTATTGATGAGGTTGTTTTCTGAAGCTGAACTTCTGAACAAGATAAAAATGGGAAGGGAAACAGTAGCAGAGGCATAGAAGGCAGCCTAGCCAGGATGTTCTAAAATGCATCTGAATGAGAAAGTTGGCCATATACAGCATCATTTAGTTGATTCAACAGCTGTAAAATGTAAACAATCTTAATCTCAAAGATGACGATGTAAGACAAAAGCATAATCAATTTAGACTAGATAATAATTACAATGTTATCAGAAGGGTTGCTAAATTTGTGAGAGGAGGCTGCAGTATGCTTTAAAATAGCCTGAAGGCTTAGATAAACATAAAATATTATGCATTAATAAGATGTTATTATTTTCCTACTACTGGAAGAAACAAACTGTTAGAAACCATCTAGATCTGTTTATCTGTCCTGATTTTTGTATGTAAGAATTGAGTATTGTAGTCAGCTGAATTATAATGATCAATTTGAGTTCAACATATATATACTCATGTGCGTGTCAGCTTATTAAGGAAGATCACTGAGAAGAAGGTTGTAGAGCAGGCTGTGTCAAAACAAACTTTTTTTTTGATATTTATCCTTTTGATTTTTTAAATGAAGTTTTCAAGGTTGTTTTTGCAATAATACTGGAGCTGATGTCATTGACTGGTGATCTTGTGGTGGAGATTAAGCTGTCTACATGAATTCATTGTAATGTTTTAGAGGCACTTATTATTCTCTCCGTGACAGCAGCCTTTTTTATTGAAGATGTCATCAAAACTTCAGGTCAGAATGAAGGTAGCTATATGCCTATCTATGCATGTTTTAGTTCTAGTCTAAAAATGTGACAATTTTCAGTTGACTGCCTAATGAAATTTTAGGTGTTATGTTTGACTTAAAATACCTTTCTCTTTTCCAGTCAGAACACACCTGAGATTTTTTTATTCATTTGTTTGTTTATTTTTTTTTATTTCCAGCAGGTCGAAGGAGGTGATCCTGCCCGTCTACTCAGCCTTGGTGAGGCCACATCTGGAGTATTGTGTGCAGTTCTGGGCCCCACAGTACAAGAGGGATGTGGAGCTGCTGGAGAGAGTCCAGCGCAGGGCTACAAGGGTGATCAGGGGCCTGGAACATCTGCCCTATGAGGAGAGGCTGAGGGAGCTGGGCCTGTTTAGCTTGGAGAAGAGAAGGCTGAGAGGGGACCTGATCAGTGTCTATAAGTACCTCAAGGGAGGGAGTGAAGAGGAAGGTGCTGGCCTCTTTTCAGTGGTGGCCACTGACGGAACTAGAGGTAATGGCCACAAACTGAAGCACCAGAAGTTCCGCATGAACTTAAGGAAAAATTTCTTGACAGTGAGGGTGGCAGAGCACTGGAACAGGCTGCCCAGAGAGGTTGTGGAGTCTCCTTCTCTGGAGATCTTCAAAACCCGCTTGGACGCAGTCCTGTGCCACATGCTCTAGGTGACCCTGCGTGTGCAGTGGGGTTGGACTAGATGACCTCTAGAGATCCCTTCCAACCTTAAGCATTCTATGATTCTATGATTCTATTTTCCTCTTCTCTGTGTTCTACAGTAATGGCATAGGCTTTTTTCAAGGAATGAGATTTTTCACTAAACCACTTGTTTGCGAGTGTTCTCTCCCACGCCTTGATCTTTACTGGGGCCACTCTTTTTGTCAGTCGTACTGCCAGACCACATGATACGTAATGCCATAGGTTTCATGACTGTCTGTGCAGAAAGGAAATGGCATACCTGAGCAATGGTCTAGTTTATGCCATATGAATTTATTGTAAAGAAAATGTTGATTATGTTGGAACATGAGGAAGCAGAAACAATTTATAGCAATTTTCTCTTGCAGGAAATGCTGTATCCAAACTACTTTAGATAATTTTATGTGTGTTCTGCTATAATAGAGTTCGATCAGATTCTTCTTTTTTAGAAGCAAAGTGCTGGTTATGTTTCGTGTTATCAAAATCATGAGCCATTTTTCCAAGGGTGTTATACTGTTCTCAGCAACTCTAATGAATAAATAAATAGAGTACACCATAAAAGAGGGTGTGGATCACCAACTAGAGATGATTGCTGAATACCTCATCTATGTTTATTTTTAACTGTGATATGCAATGTAAGACATGTTTTCTGACTTTTTTACTATTGTCTTCATTAAATTCCTTTTTAACTTTTTTTTATTAAAGGAATATCAATGAATAGCAACGTTATTAATCTTATTTCATTTTTTAGCTTTTTACTGTCTTCTTAGAGAAATTGTAATGACTTTGTGAGTATATGCTGATGAGTATGCTTTTGTGTTTTCTAACCTAATCTTCCTTTCCTGTTCACAAATGAATCGTATTTGATTAGTACGGTAAATATTTAATACTTTTTTTAAATATAATTACTGGAGCAAATTATACTAATCCACAACTCATTAGTAAAAGGTCTTTACTGTAGCTCATGGTTTGGCTTCATTTAGGAAATCTTAGACTTTAGACACTGAAGTCATTCAGGTCAAGTCAAGGAGACTGTGCTTACTGGACATCTTATACATCTAAAATGTATAATTTATTTCTATACATAGAGGTCAGTTCAAGAATGTAGAAACGCAAATTTTTCCTTGTTGAATATCTGTAAGCCACTTCTACGCCATTGGTAAAATGTTGCTTCGTGTTTTGTTACCCTAAATTGTGACTGTCCTTAGGATAACCCATGAGTTTAAATTTACATGGCTTAGGGGAAATGCTTTTAATTTCAGGTAACTTTGTCAGCATGTCTTCTTTCCTTATTTGTGAGAAAGGACTCAGATGGATTTCATGTGTAATATCTTTCTCTGTGAGATATAGAATATAAGTTTAACCTTTCTGTACATTTCCAGGTATTTAGTTTTGTTGGTTTTGGAAGATCCCATTCTCTGACCTGATTTGTTTCCCATTTCATTGAATATAGATTCTAGGTGCTTAAAACTGGAAAGAATATGTCAAAGTTGCAATGTTTTAAATATTGTTGTAGATCTGTGACTTCAAGACTCATTAGTGAGTAGAGAGAGTGGAAAGAATTTAACAGTTGAAAAAAACCCAACTATCCTGTATACTTCTCCCCAAAATTTGTTCTACATTGTAGATGGATTAGAATCCCTTTCCTGATCCTCTTCATCTCTCTCTCCTCTTTCTTCTGCAATGAGCAGACATGAACAATCCTCCATATGATATTGAAGCAAATTACCTCTAAACACTCCTCTTATTGAATCAAATAATTTGGTTCATTCAGTCTTTCAGTATCATAAATATTTTCCAGCCATTAAACATTCTTGTCTTCCAGCCATTAAACGTTCTTGTCTTCTTCTCTGAACTTTGTCATTTAATATCATCTTGAATACCAGAATAGAACACAGCATTCCAATAACAGTTATTGGAATAGTTGTAGTGCCAAAAACAAAGATACTGCAATGTATTTTACCAATAATTTACAGTTTGTATATCCAAGGATCACTTTTACCTCTCCTAGTCTGCTGGAGTTCAAGTTCGTCTCATTATTTGCAAATATTACCAAAACTTTTTTTTTTTTTCCAGAACTGCTGCTTCCAAGATCATAATCCTGCATTCTCAATATAGAACAAAAATAATGCCTCCATTATGAACAGTTCTTGTTTGGAGTGACCTTTGAGGTCTATTGAGGTCCATTTCACATTTCAGTATATTTTGTTGTCTCCTTCCCTGCCTCCTTCCCTCCCTCCTTCCCTGCCTCTTTCCTTCCTCCCTCCTTCTCTGCCTCCTTCCTTCCCTCCTTCCTTCCTTCTTGTTAATTCAAAAAATCGTAAGTTCCCTTTTCAAAATTCTTGCAAAAATAACTATTCTATCTATATTATCAATCATACTTCATTCAGTCTACATCATGTTTTATTACAGTTGTTGATGATGAAATAATAAACCATGTTAGTCAATAGAAGTTAATGGGACTCGTTCTCACCTTATACAATTCAAGATACTTAAAATGAAGGAAAAAAACGGGGACGCAGAAGAGGTACTATCTAATTCAGTGTGTCATCTGCACAAAGAGAAAAAATGTAAGTTTTAAAGTGTCTTAGAAATAAAATGTCTACTGCACACTGTGAAATATTAAAGAGAACAATGTTGTACTTCTGTAGTGCTTTTAAAAATACTTTTCCAAATATAAGCCTGAGACCTGGAATACATGTAAAAACACTGAGAACAAAGTATATATTTTTCTCTTTTTTAAGAAGAAGAATTTTTCATGTAGTTCTTAGGAAGAATTACAGAAAAGAGATAGCAGAAAAAGGAATTTACAAGATCAGTTTCAGGAAATATATTTGCTACAATGCAAATATCTGAAATACATGGTGTAGTGTCCATTTTGCATCCTGTGATTCCATATCATTATTTAACTTTTTTTTTTTAAATCAGTCTGGATTAGAAAATGAGATTTTTTAAAATGATCATATTCTGTATTTTTATGTTTCCATGATAGTTATAGAATGGTGGATCTTAATGATTTGTCTACTTCCATGTCAATCACTGGAATTAATTCTTTGACATTTATGTCTTGAACAATACGCATATATTTGCTGTCAAGTGTTATTTGGCTGTACAAATATTTATCTGATGTAACATTGACCATATTAGCATAATCTGACAAATAATCAATATTTGTCTGAAGCTCCAGAGCCCTGACAGCTAATCCTAAATAGCATAATTGGATGGAGAGCCATGAAAAAGATTTACATGATATTTGACGTACTTCCAAATTTCAGAATATATTCTACAAGAGTTTTCAAGACTGACAATTTCAGATTAACTATTCAGATCCCTGAATTTCAGTTGAGGAATAATAGTTTAAGTACAAATCAGTAAATAAAAAGGAAGGACTACTTAGTGCTCAAGGAAATGTGTAAAAATAAGGTTCTGCATCAAATTTAATTCTTATTTTAAGAACTCCTTCAGGATTTAGAAGGAAAATGCTAATTTCATAAAATAGAATTTTTGGGAAACACTTATCTTAAAATAAATAAATAAATAAATATGCTTAGGTCTGAAAAGAAATAGAGGAAAGGGCATTATGATGGGAGAAGAACTGGGAGAAGGAAGTGAAAGGAGAGGAAGGGAGAAGCTAGTTAAAAATAGCTAAAATATAGTAGTTCAAAAATAAGAATGATTATGGATATAACTGGGAATATATAATTATGGCTTAAATATGACCCAGTGGTAACTTCCCTCTCTTTTGCACCTGCTTATTATTTTTTACCCACTCTCCCAGTTCTTAACCTAGAAAATAGTTGAAGTAAAGCCAGAATGGGTCTTTCTTATAGTGCATATGCATGACATTCCTAGGCCCAGTGGTTATTTTGCCACTTATTTTCTAAATATCTTGCAAAAATAAACATCACAGCTTACAAATTGAATAATAAACAGGTGTGCACATGTATACACTTCTATTTATCAGATTTAATAGACACAGATGGTCAAAATTTGTATAACCATAATCTTAAATGCATTGCTTCAGAATTCAAATCCAGCTCTCATTAAATTGAATTCTTAAATCAAATGCCTCATTATTTTAATCAAGAAAGAAAACAAAACAGTATCAAGACTGCTATCAGATATATTTTTAAAATGTTTCAAGAATCCATATGTTTTTATGTAGTAGCAGCTTCAAATAGAGAAGCAAAACAAAATCTGTCAAAGTATTGATTAAAAATGTTACTTCACTTCAGGAAAAAAAATTAAGATTTAAAAGATTTAAATAAAATGTATTTTGAAAGGCAAGATTCCTGTTATTTTTATTCCTGTTAGAATGATGGTAACACACTGTTTTAGCAGAGGTAGGTGCAACCTAAATCTTGAGGTCCTGATACTTTCAACTCTGAAAACTTCTGGGTGCAAGTCAGCTTTAGAACTAAATGTTACATGTGAGGTCTTTATCTAGTTTCTATAATATCAGAGGAAGGAAAAAAAAAAAGCCAAAAAACCCTCACTAGAACCTATAGCAAACCCAGAGATGCATAGTTCAAATCTTTATATCCATCTGTTGTTTATTTTGTACTTTGATTACCGTGACTGACACACAGTTCTCAGCGCAGTAGCTTAAGATATACCGTTACCAAAACTGATCATTCTGGACAGTACTGTCCTATGCCATATATCATATAGAACCCCAATAAGTATAGTGGGACCAAATCTATCCCAATCTAGAGAAGGACTTGGTATTCCCCACCTGTTTTAGACATGTTTATATTATTATGTAATAAGGGATTTATTACTTTGAATGCAGTTATACATATCAATAAATGGGGTACACATATCCTGTGAGTGTTGCTTATCACCATGAAAATCTGTCTTTTTCAAGGTATCTCGATAGCATAAGAGTTGAGTTTATTATTTCTCCACTTAAGTTAGCATTTCTACTTGCTAACCCAGGAAAACCCCTTGTTGTACCCTTTGAATTAGATGATATAATGGTGGGTACTGCTTTATGCTGTGTTAGTACTGATAGTAATGTTATTATATATTGTGATAGGGGTAATTAGCTGCGAGACAGAGCCTATATTCATTTTCTTGTTAATGGATTTGCCTTCAAAGACTTGCCAAAGGAGAGTCTAATGGGGCCTTTTCAGAACTTTGTTTAATCTATCCTCTACATGATACTCTATTTTTCTGAGTAAAATAAATAGAAGTTTTATTTTGAAACTTAACAAATTAGTATTTTGGCAAATAGTAATGAGATTTTTTAGGTTGTAGTTATTTTATATTTTTTTATTTTTGTTTTTAGTTCTGTCTTAAAGTTTTGATAGGTAAGCCTTAAATTTATCTTTTCCCATAAAAACAAGTAGAAAGATCTTAATAATGTTCCATTTTGGAACAAGTGTTAGTAACACATTTCTATTGAAAGTATGACAAAATCGAAGTTTATATTTGGTCATAGACAAGTGAACAAGGTAGTGCAGTGATCTGGCCTAATGAAAATGAAGATGAAAATATGAATGAGCTGCTCCCAGTTTATACAACATAAGGATGACTAGAGTCTAGGAATGATCTACAAATGTTCAAAATTTAATTCAGAATCTCCAAACAAATGAAGCTGCTTGCTGTGATTGTAGGCATAATTCATCAACATCAAGAAGCTACTTGATAGAAACTGTGCATCTTCTAAAAATTCATCCAAAATAGCACTGAATGTGTTTTTTAGTTATAAGGGCTACAGATGATAAACATTTTCACTGAAAAACCTTTCCTGCTTTTGGCTAGTATGATAAAAGATTATTTGGGACTATTAATTATTGCTCTAATTTATAATCTTTCTAAATTCTAAAAAAAAAAGAAATAAAAAAAATAGCCTTCCTTTGATGGAAAACAGATCATAACAGATTCATTCATCAGACTATGAATATGTACCATTCTTATCACTATAATCTAGTGATAAGTTAGCTATATAAACATATCCCTGAATATCAGGAATAATTTATCTTCTTGAAGCCTTTGAAAAGGGCTCAAAAATGAAATTCAGTGTTATTTTTCTATGTATCTTTGCTGATTCATACAGTGGATGGCAGGTCTTAATGCCAGACAAAGCTATTACGATAATCTTACTTGACCACTTGAATAACACAGATAATAGAATCTCGTGCAATAATTTCAGTAGCAGAATTTATTATTATCAGAATTTAGGCTTGGGTTTATCATATCTTTTCAATAGTGTATAATGTTTTTCTAAAGTCTTCTGAGTGATGCTCGAATAGTTCTCCTGCAAAGATTTATTCCAGTCGCTGTTCAAGGTAGCAAATTTTCAACACAGTATCACCATTTTTTTTTTTTTGGAAACTGTAGCATTCAGCCAGTATTATGGCTTAAACCAAAAAGTTGTCCATGTGCAAAAAAAGAGAAAACTGTGGCTATTTGCAAGGTCATGATTGCCACTTTCTGTTGGAAAAACAATCAATTTTTTAAATTCGTTTCAAATCCTATTCCAATTTGTTAATTTCCATTATAACAAAAAGGCACTAGAAAAAAAGCACAATACTCCAGTAATTGTCTCACTGTCATACAAAGAGAAATGCCAGTCTTAATACTGCCTAATACTTCTTGTTTATCCAGCCCAGCATCCCATTCAAATCAGGAATTCAGGTATAAATTTCACAATTTCATAATTTTCTGCTAACATGCAATGGTATTATCAAGTTAGTTGTGAAGAAAGATGTTTCACATAGAACTGAAAATTTCACAAGTCCTGTGACCCCAGTTGTTGTTGACTTGTTTATTGACTTGTTGACTTGTTTATTTTGTTGCTGATTTCTGTTATTGCAGATGCTCATTGACCTTTGGGTGAGATTATATGAATATTTAATGCATTATAAGTTGCCATTTAGCTACACCTTTTAACTCACTCAAAGTATTTAAAGTGTATGGACAGTTTGGAAATAACAATATTAGGTTAGTAACACTAAGGCCATATGAAATGTCCATTCTGAAGTTACAAGTCTAATCGTCCAGACTCTCAGAAAAATCATCTATTTTACATGGGAGAAATTTGCTTTGCACACTAAATTATGAAATTTTATTGATGTTTCTGAATCACATATTTTATTCATCATTAAAAACTGCAGAAGAAATGCAGTTTAGAAAGAATGTATAACAAGTATGAAGATTGCAATTTGCAGATAAAGCAACTCTATAGCAATTCTACAGTAGTTTGTTGTTTTTAATTACAGCTAGGTTGAGATCAATGATAACATTAATCATTGTAGCTAGAAAGCATATTTTCAAGATGTCTTACATTTAATTTGTGGGTGTGGTACCATACTTAATTTAGTTTTCATATATGATAACATTGACTATCAGCAGAAGACTTGATTTTTTTTTTCACAGAAACATACTCCATTACTAATTTTAGTGAAATTTTATTTTCTAATTTAAAATAACTCTTTTTACAAAAGTGTAGATACCTGGGCATGAGGTATCTTGTTTTCTCTAGGAAGAGAGAGGAAGAGAGGAAAATCTTTTGTTTTCTCTAGGAAGTTGTTTTTGACAGCATCAGTTATCTGTTGCCTAACAAATAATTCCTCTTAGCCAATAGATGTCTTATACTGACAAAAACAATTTGCACCAAGATACTGTGTTTGGTGCTGATGGGTTAATGTTAATAACCACTTTGCATATTTTACATTACAAATTAAATAATAATAATAATTTCTGATTGCAATTTTCTGAGTCCTGTTTCATGGTTTAGTGACAGAACATCTCATCACCTTTTGATCTGTGCCTCTAAAGTCCTAGCTCACTTTGTTAAATCTGCAGTGTTCTGTGTTGTTTCTAAGAGGAAAATAATGATGATGGGATGCTTTGTTTCTCTATTTTAATTTCTTACAAGGAACAGTATCAAAAGATTCCAAATTTGTTTCTCTGAATATGGAAGGAACTATATTACGGGAGATGAAATTCAGTCTACACATGACCGTTTTTTCTTTAGGTCTTTCCTTAGCACACATTGAGTGCTTACTCAGTATTAAGTCTGTAATTGCTTCTTTTGACACTTGGATGGACTTTTTTCTTCACATTTCTGGGTGTTTTGTAAACATTCAATCACAGCAGGACAAAACTACTATGAAAGGTTTCTGGTCAGTTGTGCTTTACACATGTTTTTCTTAGCAGTGATACGTATTTATATCTTATACGAATCCCTGGGGCTATTGCTTGTAACATAATATTTCACATGTAACTGGACACTAGTCTCTTTCACTGAATTCTGAACATATATGGTCTTTCAAGTCTAGCTATAAATGCTTTAAAAAACAAGCCCACGCAGCAGCAACAGAACTGTTCTCTTCATATTGGATATGTTTGCCTGTGGGAAGACTGCTTTTTGATATCATTTAAATAGAAATGTGCCAGAAAAGTTAATATTTCTAAATTTTTTTAAAAAGGTATTTTTTTCACCTGAAGTTTCACCCAATCATAATTAGAGTTTTAACATCATATCCAAGTGATCAGTTTGTTGATGGTTACTTCTTTTTTGTAATGTGAAATGGATACTTCTTGCGCAGGCCTTAAAAGTACCCAGGGCATTGTACCTATTCAGATTGTTCAATATCTTCAGCTAGATACCTGAGTTCACTGGTAGAAATTTGACTGGAATTGCATTTATCTCAGTGCATACTGTCATAGTGGTTTTTTTTTTTTTTTTAATTTCCCTTTGTGAGAAAAAGTGGAAATTCTGTAATAAGATGTCTCCAAGAAGTGCCTGTATTGCCGATGCAGCTATGTCCTTTGTGCTTGCTATAGCATCCAAAGGCATTAAACTGGAGGAGATTGTTTATATGAAACTATGCATATGCTTGTATTATTGCCACTTACGGCTGTTGATCAAAGAGAAAAAAAAGAGATAACCCCTTAGTTGATTGAGCTTAGTCACCTCCTCTTGTTTCCTCTCATCAACCAAATAAAGGTGAAAACTGGGAGACTGCCCAGCCTTTCAGAGCCAGTGCTGACTATAAGGCACAGAAAGCATGTAAAAAACACACTCATTCAATGCTATTTAACGGCAGGGAGGAACAGTGTTTTTCTCTCTCATTCTACTCCCAAGATGGAAAAGTTTTAAATTTGAGGTTTTCAAAAATATAGACTACTCCTATATTTCTGTTTTGTTCTCCAGGATATTCCAACAGGTGGATAAAGTCCAATTATCCTTCTTTAGAAAACAGAAGTTCAATAACAGCTACTATGAATGCATTGAATATAATTTGAGTGGGAAGAGAGTATTTTTATTTATGATCTTCAGGAGATTTTCACAAGATTGTTCTGACCTGCACATCTCTAATAAGAAAAACCTATCCATTATGCAGATTTTTTTTAAGAAGCTGAGTTCAGTTTGTTTTTAAACATAAATGAAGATTAGTAAAGGCTGCTTCTAGTCAATTTAAATTTGTATTTGTCATTCTCCATCACTGATAGTGATGCCTCCTGCTTGTGGCTGCACAGCATGATGCTGCTGACAGCTGTTAGCCAAATATTAGAGTTTTACATGAGAGTTCTTCGATGAATGGCACAAAGCTGTTTCCTTTCATGAAGCAATTTCTCTGCCTGGAGCTCTGAGATATGAAAACCTGCAGCACAAATTCTAACCAGAATTGGTGCTGTGGTTGCAATCTGACTGTTTGTACTCAGCATCATAACCAGGGCCACAAGTAAGCATATAAACAAATTTTCCTGTTACAAAAGCCTGTGTTGCATGGAAATTCTTGCACTGATCATGGGCACATAGGTTTGGGGGAAAGTGGTCTGAAATGTTTCATTTTCTGATCTGACAGGGAACTGATGCATCACAGGCCATTTTTTTGTTTGTTTGTTTTTTCTCAGTGTAACCTACATGGTCTGATTTGTCTTAAAGTGTACTTAAAGTAGGTTTATATGTACCTGGTGATAAACACTCATGATCTGAAATAAGTGAGATGCAGTGGCATAAAGTTATTCCAAAGTTAAAGATATACCAAAGTTAATGAACTGATTGACTAGTGGATTTGGCCAAGCAGCCATCAGACTTAGTGATTTTTCTACCCATTCCTTTGTCAAATTCCATTTCTTGGGATAGTAAGGGCTGGGAGACCCCTCAGGGCCCTGACAATCATATGATATTTAGAAGATATAGCTTGTCAGTAAACACCTTTGCAGCAGTAAACATTTCAAGACAGGGAGTAAGTGCCCCAAAAGTGGTAGTATGCTGTGATATTCTAAATTACATTCTGTAAATTCCTGCCACTCTCACTTAAAATCAGTAATACTTTACATCTGACCCAGCAGTAAGATATGATTGAATGAATGGGAGTTATACTACCCAGTTTATACACCTCAGAAAACGCTAAGGAGGTCTCAAAATGCAATTGTAAAGAGGAAAACACAGTTTAATCATTGCAATTAAAAATATAGATGATTGTAGAAAATATTTGCTGTCTAAAATGGACAGTGGGATGCTAAACATTGAACAGATTATTGTTGCAGTATGGTTTGAATTATCCGTTTATTTGGTTATAGTCTAAATGGTTTTAACGAAGCCAGATACAAAGCAACCTCTGTTAGAACTTTTATGGGAAGTGTGGAAGAATTGCTAGAGGAAGGGGAAATTAGAGAAAAACTAGAGCTTAACAGAAGTTTTGGCATTACAGAAGCTTGCTTGGGGTGATATACTTCCAGGAGGTTGGTAGGCACGGACTTTGCTCCTCCATGATTCTCTAGGCAGCACAATCTGCCCTCCTCACATCTGCAAAGAGGAGTAGCGGAGGGTGGAGTGAAGTGAAGACACCCTGGCAAAACTGTTTAATCCCTGTGCTGGGCCACTGATAAACTGCACAGTAGCTGCCCAGTGTGAAATATATGATAAAATACCCTGTAATGAGGCAGCAAGGGTGGCAAATCACTCCTTTTGGATGAACTTTCCTTGAACTTTGGTCATTATTAGCTCATTATAATGGCAATACAACCCCCTACCCCAAATGTTACCTGCCTCTGAGGTGCAACCACTCCTCACTAAGCACGCGCCCTGGATTTTCAATTAACTGTACCCCTGAGCACGCGCCGTACCTTTAAATGAAAGCGAGTCCACCAGTCAATAACAAAAGTAAATATGACTACAGTCATTCAAGCTCCACCTAAATGTAAAAAATATAAAAGGTGAACTAAGGAAGGAAAAAAGTTAGAGGGAAAACTCCATCATAACTTCTGGGATCAGTAGACAGGTGCTTGAGAAGAGGGGGGACGGAGAAAGATGGAACCTGACAGAAATTCTGGCATTGCAAGCCTTGCTTGAGGTGAGAGACAGTTACCAGTTCCAGGATGGTTGGCATATGTGGAATCCACTTCTCCCTAGGCAATACAATTTGCCCTCCTAGCCCATACTAATAAGAGTGAAAGGAGGGTGGAGTGCAGTGGAAACACTGCTGCCAAACTCTATTGTACTCCCTGCAGAGCTGGCAGCCTGCTGGTGCCACACAGCTGGTGGGCCAAGGATGGTGGCAGATCAATTCCATCTGATAAATTTTGCTCAGGCTTCTTCTCCTCCTAATCCCATTATAATACCAATAAACGACCACTCCTCACTGAGTATGCTCTCTAGATTAATAACAAAGGTAAATATGACTACAGTCACTCAAGTTCCGCCTGGATGTAAAAGAAAATATATAAAAGGTGAACTAAGTTGAGGGTGGAGGAAGGGGTGGAAAATGAGAAAGGAAGAGGAGACTTCTGGACCAGTTGACAGGTTGGACCCTTTCCCCCAACTCGGGTCAGGATACCACCTGAGGAGGCTCCTCAAGATTGAGAGCCCTCTCCCATCTTCTGGATGAGTGATGATTGCGCATTTGTACACTAGGCACTAGCTAAGAACCCCACACTGTAGAGAATTTCCTATACTGACATCCAAACCCTGTTTTTTTTTTTTTTATGTTGCATTTGAACAAATTTTGCTATTTGTGAACCCAACCACTTGTCTTAAAGGCAATCGGACCTACAGTCAGCAGACTGTGGGTGAATCCAATACTGCTAGAGTCGGGTGTATAGCTAGCACAGTATTTGGTATCTCTATTAAGAGATGAGTCCAGTCAAGCCCAGGCCCTCTAACCTTTGAGAATCGGTTGGAACGCAAAAGGATTCATCTCTTACCAAGTTTGCCCTCCCTTCCTCCATGCAACTGCAACAACAGGCTTATTCCCCTTTTCTCACCTTGGGTTAGGATATCACCTGAGGAGACTCCTCGAGACTGACAGCCCTCCATCTTCTAGGGTGAGTGATGATTGTGCATTTTTACATCAGAGCTAGCTAAGAACCCCACACTGTAAGTAGAGAATTTCCAGTACACACATCCAAAACCTGCTTCATAAATGCTGCATTTGAATAAATCATGCTATTCATGAACTCAACTACTTGTTTTGAAGACAGTTGTATCTACAGTCAACAGACTGTTCGTGACCCTATTAAGAGATGACTCCAGCTGCCTCCAATCCCTCTAACCTCTGAGGATCTACTGGAACGCAACAGGATTCACCTCTTACTAAATTAGCACCCCCACCCCTACAAACTCCATCAGGAAGTCTGTCTTGAAAAGCAGCTAAGCAGCTACTCAGAGCTTTTAGTATCCTTTGGAGATAATTTCCTTAGACTCACTAACAAGTGAGATTCCGTGGCACCAAATGCTAATGAAATCCTTAGAAAAAGAGAAGCAGGTAGTGTAAGGAGCAAACAAACCTGCATGTGCTCCTGCAGCATCTGAAAGTCAGTCCTTGCAGTGCTGTGCCAGTGTCCTGCAATAAATGCAGACCTCACAGAAAGCATTTATCCTAGGGTATGGTGAAAAAGTTGCTTTATGTGAGGTGTGGGGAAAGTGGCCTGTTTGCCTTACAAAGTAAGGCAAACTGATTGCTCTGTGTGAGTGTATGGACCTCGTAAAGATATGAAAGAACTACAGGCTTGAATTGGAAGTCAAAGAAATTTAACTCTGAAGCTGATGTAATTACCTAGGAAGGAGAACATCAGAATAGATTAAATGAGAAGAGAATAAATTCATATTGGCTGCACTTGGGAGCTCACAACCAGCTGAGACATTTTTGCATAAAATGGAGAGACCTAAGTGGTTTTGGAATCAGAATCAATTTCATATTCGGGGAGTGATTTCAGATTGAGAAACTGATAGATCAGTGTGCTGAGGTACTTTCTGAAGCTGTTTTGCTCTATCATAGGAATGTAAACTTTATCATATACATTCTGAGATACTTAGCAAAGCCTGACTAAATGCCGTATATTGTGAAATACAATTTATTTTTAAAATTCTGCTAAGCTTCCGTCTGAGAGCAGTTTCTCAGCTTGCATACATGAGTTTAGATGCACTGGGCCACATACATCATTACAGGAATTGTTTTTTTGTTTTGTTTTTTTTCTTTTCATCACAATGTTTACAGTGTTCGAAACAGTCTAAGAGTATAAACAAGTACCTGCCCAGCTATATGTCTTTATATACAATAAACTATGTATTCTGCCATGACACATTAATTATAGGACTTTGAACATTTTGAAAGTTATTTGCTACATATAATTATGCTTTTGGATTATACAAGATTGTATATTATACAAGACATCCTAAACATTTTTTAGCTTCTTGCGATATATTTCCCTTCATAAAAATTTCTCTGGGATCTCTTTTAGTACTGTCCACCAAACTGGCAGTATTACCCTGGAACAAATAAAGGAGACTGTACAAAGAAGTTTATTCTGGAACCCATGACTGAACCATACACAAGAAAAATGTTTAAATAGTGCTATTTATTTCAATTTGGTACATACATACATCTCAAGTCATACAAGAGCACAGTTAGTGCATAAAATTCACAAATAATTAAATTTATTTTAACAGAATGTAGTTTTGCTTGAATCAAGAAAAGGTTGTTAAATATGAAATGAGATACCATTTTTCTTTTTTCTGGGAAATGATTAAACTGATGTACACAGTTATTCACAACAGCATGTGTAATACAATTAAAATTTCTTCTTGACATTGTTTTAATTCTTTTTTCTGTCAAAACAGATTTGTTAATTTTTGAATTCTCTATTACTTAGAAAGAAGATGAAGCTATCATCTTTTTGGTGTTGCAATGCCTTATTTACCTTAGTGACACTTTTGTAGAGAGTGAAATATTTAAGAAAGAGCCACAGTATTCTCGATAATATTTGAATGTGAATCAGATATTTTGAAAAAACTTTTATAAAAGCTATCATAAAAAATCCTCCATTCTTCCCTTCTTTCCTTCCTTCTTCTCTCCATTTCTCAGAAACATGAATTGAACATTAAATTATTACAAGAAATCAAGGTCCTAAATTACTAAATATGAGTGAAGATTTGTGTGTTGTTAGTTTAACATTCTGAAAGTAAACTTTATTCTAAAACAAAGGATAGAATGAGTAAGTGGAAAATCTAGCTTTTCCTTTTAAAATGCTTATAACTATAACTTTTGCAACATGTTTTTAAGTTTTTTAATATGAAAAACATTATGTGACCTAGAAAAGCATTATGTGAACAAGCGAGAGTTGATGACCAGCAAATATGTCTTCTGCCAAGACATAGCACCTTGAACTCAGCAGTTCTTCAGTTTTGGGGCCACTTTCTAAATCACTTCCATTTGTATCTTTTGGCATTTGACAAGCAGTTGAAATTTTGCCAGTCGAAAAATCCCCTAGCTGTAGGAGATTTTTCAGTTTAGAAAATACTTATCTCCTTGGTTTCTTTCTCTCTCTCTCTCTCTTTTTTTTTTCTCTTTCTTTTTTTTTCTTTCTTTTTTTTTCTCTCCTTTTGTCTTAGGAGATTACAGTTCTTTAAATATAGTAGTTACTTACTTTTATTCACTGTTTACGTTTGTATATCTTTTAAAAAGGAAAGAGATTTACTGTTGTGGAATCAGAGATCTATCATAATTCATGGAACATATAAGTCAAGGGAGGAAGAGTCAGTATAACGATCTTGCCTCTAAACATGGCATCATCTCTGGTTGTGTGTAAAGCATACCATCCTTAAATTTTACTAGGATATAGACCTCTATGATAAAATTGTAAAATTGCTAACAAGGTCACCAATTATGCCAGTAATAGAGATGTGCCTTTCCAAATGCATATTTATCCAAGAGAACATGTTGAAGAAGCGGCAGAATCACATAGGTTAGGAGGGGCCTCAGAAGGTCATGTGGTCCAATCTCCTACTCAAAGCTGATGACAGGGCTTTGAATGCACCACTGCAGGGATTTAGTGGTCTCTAATTCCTGTCTCTCCCTCTCAACCTCCTACCATACATGTCTGAAAAGGCTTTGTGTTCTCAGTAACTTCCTCAGAGGTCATGGCAGACTGCTATTAGATCCTTCTGAAGATCCTTCCTTCTTTGTGCTGAAAAAGCCCAGCTCCTTCAACTTCCCACATGGCAAGTGTTCCAGCTGAATTTGCTCCATTTTATCAATCTTTATCTTTCTTGTACTGAGGATCCCCAAATGGGTCATGATATTCCATATACAGTGTAATGCATAGTAAAGGAACACATTGTGTAATGCATTGTAAAGGAACACAATCACCTCTTTCAAAGCTCATACAGAGTACTTTGTTTATAACCTTCATTAACAGCCAGGGCACACTGCTTGATCTTCTATAGGCTATTACTCCAAGTACTTTTCAGCAATGTTGCTCACCATTCAGTCAATCTTCAGTCTGCTCTATTGCAAGAGGTTAGTGCATCTCAAAGGCAGGGCTTTGCATTTCTCCTTGATGAGTTTCATATTTGCCCTGTCAACCCATTCCTCCAGTCCATCTGGTCCCATCTGGTCCATCTGGTCCCTCTAGTCCTACTGTCTAGTGTATTGATGTCACACCCAGCTTCGTGTCATACAAAGGCTTCATGATGATGCCTTCTTCCTTCTTACCCAACTCACGGGTAAAGTTATTAGGACAGATTCTGAGAGGGACCCATGAGGAAGTCCATTTAGACTGGTTAGTCTACAACTGTAACGTGAAGCACTAATAACCATTAAGCTTGATGATACAATCAGTTTTTGAATCACTTAGCAGTCCACCCATCTAAATGATGACATCCGAGCTGGGATACAAATCAGGATGCTGTGGGAAACAGCTCATTCTGATAGGTCCCTTAGGGCCATCTAAATTTTATTATCTACCCAAATGGTCTGGAAAGAACAATTTCTGAAGCATATTGATCTGCCAATAATATAATTTATCTCATCTTATTTATGATTTATCTGTTTTACTCTCCATATTCCTCCTGCCCCTGTAATCATGGGACATATCAATGATATCTGGACATTTTTCCCTTTGTGCCTCTGTTTTAGCAAAATATTGTAGAGATGGGAGTTCTAGCCTTTGAGGAATATGATGAACGAGATTGACCTCTTACTTTAGTGGTACTCTTGGTAGCTTTTAAAACCGAAGGAGTGCTATTGGCATCATAAAGTGATAAAAATCTTCCATTAGTGCCTCTATAGAAAGAAGTTAATTATTTGAACTGATCCTGCAATTTTGCAGTCTCTTTGCAAATTCCATAGTCTTAAAAGAACCAATAGCTTGATAACAAAACTTAAACAACTTTGACATTCAAACTTATTGGTGTGTCTGCTTAACTTATGAAGGTCCTGATGACTCGCTCAAAAGAGTATGTTTTGAGTCATGATATAAGGTTTGCACAAAGAATATTAAAAATGAGATTTTATAAACAGTCTAATGAATTTAATTAAGTTGTACAATATCAGGCTTCTGTACAGGTCATTGAAAAACTGAAACAAGGAAAAATCACACACATACACACAAAAAACTAACCCTCTCATATCAGTGCAGTGAGCCAAAGATTAAGAAGTTTTTCATGGTGGTACAATTTCTGAGCGTAAGTATGGCTTTAACCACTTTTTTTCTTTTCCTGCCATATTAGAGTTTTCATTTAATCTAATATGGTAATTATTATCTACTAATCATAGTGGATTAATCTGATAGCTTGCTTTGATTGCTGAGTAGATTCTGATAATTAAAAGACTTTTCTTCTTATCAGAAGATTCATTTTGAATCTGATCTTTTCACAGACATTTGAGCATGACTATTATCCAGACATTTCAATAAATCCTTATGAAATATATGAACAAAACCCACTGCACTTGGTTATGAAAGCTAACCTTGTCTATCAAAGTCAGAATATAAATTTGAATCAAATACATGAAGACAAGCCCATGTCTGAATTCAAATTCTACTTAAGATTTAGCTCAGCTGCCTTTAGATGCTCATTGTCCATGTGTGCCTATTTGAGTTTGTGAACTTTTATTGTCAACAGAGAAGAAATCAGACTTTTATGTTATGTGTCTGTGTCTGACCAATTTCAGGCACTGCTTTTGGTGCAAGTTGGCCTTATTTCAGAAGTCCTTTTACCTCTGCTGACTAAAAATGCAGCATGACTAGCTCAATCATAGCCGTCTATACTGCTCTGCAGTAGCCTATCATATTCTAACTGGATAGCAGCTTGCACTGAAACACAATCTGGAGCATATCAGAAGGAAAAAGTCTAGACCTGTTCTCTGCATGATGATGAATCAACACAGACTCAGGAAATGCAGTTGGGGTAGGCCTGTGTCCAGCACCGTGTATCTTATCTCCTCTTGTTTAGGTTCTACCTTGCTTAAAAGGACTCCGATAAGTGTCTCCGGCAAAGGTAGGACATAGACTACTTTTAAATCAGCAATTCTACCTACCATTAAAAAAAGTTTCCAATAGCTCAGACATACATGAGAAGTACAATTAATTTGTCTAAACATGCATATTTAGTGCTATTTAAGATGTCCTAAGGTACCTAAGATATGCATAGGCAAGCTAGCACATACTGTGCAGGACTTTCTGGAGTAGCAGAACGTAAAGCAGTTGGAGGAGTATGGAACTCTCATAGCTATCATTCTAATAGGTTTGAGTTTATCTATTAATGGGTAAATTTGTATAGATTAAAAGCACCACCAAATTTACATGGCCAAGTTTAGTGTGTATAGAAAAGCAGTCTCTGAGCCTGAGCTGAGCCAGATTCTGCAGCTAGCATAGGCATTGCATTGAGCTTTCTAGGAAAGAACTGTGGGGTAAAGCTGCAAGACATAAGGAGTTTCTCTTTTTTAGTGAAAGCAAAAGTTCATGCTATCTTGGGAAGAGCCGATTGATTTTTAATATTAAAATATATGCACTATTAATTTTTAAAAGATCTGCCAAATGTTATAAATACTATTAGAGTTATAATGTAAGAGTCATCCATTTCTGCAACCTATGTGCACCTAGGAGAGAGCAACATAAATATATCAACTATTTATACCAAAATTATGTTTTAAGTCTAATATGAGTCTGTTTGATATCTTATTTTGATGTTTTCTCATTTGCAGTGGGCAAACTGAGCTCATGGCATACCTGACACAATGAAAACACTCCTAAACAGCTCCTAGAAGTTGCAATTCATTAAACCTGTGCTGTGTGGCATTAAAATATAGAACTAGCAGGGCTTATGTAAAGATAAAAATGCAATAAGTACATTTTAATAAGAAGGCATGCAAGAATAGCAGATCAGGTATATTGTGTTATGTCTGCTACACAGAAACTACTGAGGTCTTAAAAAAGTTTCGGTTAATTAAGTTAATCAAGTCAGTGCTTGAACAGACATAGGAGGTACTAGCATGGACAAAAAAGAGAAATAAGGGAATGACCCTATGTCTATCTTTATAAGGAGAGTTCTGATAAATGCACACAATTCACTACTGCCTTAATTGTCGTAATGGTACACTGCTAAATTCTGTGATTAAAAAAAGGGTTTGGAAAAAAGGAAAAAAAAATGTTTAATGAGCTGTTCGGGCAGTACAAATAATTGCTTTCATTCTTATTAAAACGAATACATTTTAAATTGTGATGGCTACAGAAGACTCAGGACTGTACTGTATCAGCTATAAATGCACAGTTAAAGCAGAACTGCAGCTGAAGCTTTTTGACATCATTGACAGTTCAGTCTATTTTATGGTGAGAAAAGAGACATTATTATGGAATTTGCAAGAAAAAAAGAAATGTTCATTCAGCAACTTAGTCTGCAGTTTGCTATAGGTTCATTTGTTCCTTTAAGTAAAAGTGGATTAGAATAATTTTATTTTTTAAAAGCAATGCACAGTCAGTGATTTTTAATGTATTATATTTACATACTTTTAATGGACTTTTTATCCCCTGTTAGAAGCCATTTCCTTGACTCACAACATAATGTGATGTGGAATTAACAGAGGAACTTCATAAGACAGTATATGACAATGGTAAACTAATACTTTTTGTTTCCCTTCCTTGCTTGAATGCACTAAGCAGCATTTTTAGGATGTGGCAACAAGAAATTCTAAGATTCATCAGAACCGGGCTGCAACCATATGGAAGTACATTACAGGAATACAAAATAATCCTTAGAAACTGAATAAATATTTGCAAATACAGAGTGAATTCAACTGAAAAAAAAATGTAGTACATTTCAGAATATTCCCTTGCACAAAAACATGGATAGGCAAAAACTGACTTGACGACTTTCTTTAGAAAGGGATCACCGTGGCCGTCTGAGTTACTGTGATCATGCATCAATAATATGATCCTGCTATGAAGCAGTGTAATAGTCAATATATGACCATAGGATAATTTTTCTGTTTTAGGACTGGTGTACTTTCATCTGTAGTACCAAGTCCAGTTTTCTGCACTGGAAATGTGACCAAGTTGAAAATTTGAGGGATAAGGAAAATAAATATTTGAGATCTAAATCTCATAACCTATAAGGTCATGACTGAACTGACCGTTGGATTTTAGTTTGAAGGCCTTCAGATTCAGAACAGACGATAGGCTTCACAAAATAAATGGCTGCTCCGGAGAAGATTTATCATGTCTGTAGTATAGAACAGAAGACATGGAAATGAAATTCAGCAAGAAAGTTTCCAGTTAGACATCAAGAAAGCATTTGTAACAGTAAAGATAATGAAGTCCTAGAAGAGATTCCCTGAGGAGAGTGTGTGAAATCCATCAGTGGGGGTCTTTAAAAGCATTTTAAACAAATATCAGTCAAGAATTATTTTTCCCTGGGTCACAGGAATAAAAAATAAGGTTCCCTCCAGGCCCATTTTCTAAATCAATATGAACACTTGATTAAGATTACCTGATTGACCTCAAGAAAAGAATTTACCAGATTATAGAAAGGAAGTGTGAAACAGATGGGAAATATGACTTCTCTTTGAGACAGAAATAGAATACATGTTTTATCTAGGCTAATCTGAGAGATAAACCTTTGCTGTGATTCAGTGAATATGTAAGTGTGAATTCCTGTGCTTATGGTCTCTATTCTAACTCTATATATTGTGATGAGATAATTTTTAACCACAGTACATTAAGACCATTTGTTAATCCTATACTTACCACGTATTCATTGCCTTTTTTAACTGAAATGATCTGGTTTTCAGGTTCCATTCTACCGATTAATATTGTGAAAATTTTAAAAGTTATGAAGTGATATAGGTCTAGTGACATCAAGCAGCCAAGAAGAGAGAAGCTTATCGAAGCCTAGCATGAGTTTTGCCTTGGCAAGTGACCTGGATAACACCACTGTTAAAATCCACCATGTTAAGCAGTAACCAGGGAATTGTAAAGACACACAGAAGAAAGAGGCA
>NW_010582736.1:970847-1014248 GCF_000705375.1 Tinamus guttatus
TGAATGTGTGTATTAGGATCCAATTTGGTTGCCTAAAAGTAAGCATCTACTGGCAGGCTTAGCTGTCATCCTAGGTATCTAAGGTTCTGTTATTGTCAGTGGAATCTAATCAATGTAGTCAACGATGACTATATTTCTAAAAAGTAATTAATCTGACTAAGCCTCTGAGGACATTTTAAATGCCCTAAGGTCTCTCAATTGTCTTCCAGATGTCATTCCATAAAGGCAAGTTTTTACATCAGTTCTGTGTCTTTTCTACCAGGTCTATGTTGATGTTGTGACTATCCTACTGAGTCTTATTTGGAAATAAGTGTCTATTTTTCAGCATCTAAGTGAAGCTATTAGGTGTTTATTTTAGAGGGAACTGAATATCTATGTTAACTACTAGCAACTACTAACTCCAAAGTAAATCTTGATACCTAGAGCATACATAGCATATATGTAGCCTTATCCTAAGGCAATTTTGGCATCTGTAAATTAGACATATGTAAGCTAGTTTTATCTTCAGACTAATTCTTCTTGTGAGACTTGTAAGCAGAGCTTTTAAGGTAGGAGGGTATCAAATTCACAAATTTCACTTTTTAGGAGGAGCTCCTCACCAATGTATCTTGACATCTAAACACAAAATCATTCTAACTTCTAGGCTGCTGTATCAGATTGTCTGCTGTGATTCATTTCAAGCTCGTATGGCTTTTAAATTCCTGGCTACAGAGTGCCATACCTGAAATGAAATAAGGACTTAATCCTAGCTCTCCCTTGTGTTGCCTGGATTAGAACACACTGCTGGCTATTGGTCCAAGTCTCTACTGACTAACATTTGCTCAGATTTCCAAGTTCTGTAGTCAAGAGGCTGTTTTTCACATGGGGAAATTGCTCCCTGCAAAAATGGCACTAGGGCTGTCAGTTCAGGCCATTTCCATTTTCTGTGTTTTTTTTTGTTCCATTTACCCTCCTTCAGAGTTTATTCTGGGTTCTGTGACTATCACTCCACAGGTTTCTGCTTCAGCAATATGAATCTCCCTTCCAGAACAAGATGCTTAGCTTTTAGATACTGTAGTGTTACATATCATAGTACCTACGCCCCTGTGGCAGTCTGGCTCTTCATCTTTTCTGACCAAATTCAACTTCGTGTAAATTGCTGCAGTTTCAGCAAATTAAGCTACTTGACTCCAAGTCATCTCTCTGTACATCTGAAATGGAGAAATCAATTTCTAATTCCCAAGATTATGCAGAAGATTAATTAGCTGTTGTTGTTGCAGTGCACTGAAGATTAAAATACTAAGTGAAGGAAATTACTATCATATTCTTACTGCAAATGAAAGCTGTGTTTTGTGGGATGAAAGTGTATGCTTTTTTATTGTTGTTGTTTCAGTTTGGTTTTTGTGTGTTTGTGCTTTTTTTATTCCTGAGAATAGAAAGTGTTTCACACCATAATTGAATTTTCCATCAGCTGGAACACAAAATCTTCTAGATAAATAAATAAAAAAATGTTCTGGTTTTGCTTAGTTTTGTTCTAAATAATTTTGAATGCATTATTGGACTTTGTCTTGTTATAATGGTTTCTGTTGCAGGTAAGGTAAATCACTGTCTCTTGTCCACTACAGGTCAAACTAGTTTGAGACATCTTTCCTGGAAGATTCCTTTGTATGCAGAAATTATATTCTTGTGGCTTTGTTGAGTGCATTTTCAAACAAGCATGGTTCTCTCCAGATAAGTGACATTTTATGAAATCACAAAATGTGCCTTAAACAGCATAATGGTTTTAAAGCATTTTAATTAGCTATTTGGCAAATCAACAGATCTAGAGTATCATTGAGCATGCATAATTTATCTACTAACAATAGTGTCTGTACTTTTTAAGAGCTCATAACACTGCCTTATACTAGTGCTTTAATACACCATTGACAGTAATCTTAACACAATCTGTAAGAGCTTTAAACACAAATGCTCAAACCAATGAAATTCTAAATAAAATAATATACTCATTTTTTCCTCAAAAAACTACCAGGTATATAATGTGATTTATTATTACTAGCTGCACTTAGGAAGCTTCAAAAGAGCTATAATATTAATATCATATTTGTTGATTCTCCAGTGTTTACAAATTGCCAAAAACCATTTTAATATTTATCTGAAATTATGAAACACAGCAGGAACTTCACAGATCCTTCAAACAGAAAAACTTCCTGGTCTGTTAGGGTCTCTAACATAGTGGTGATCAAAACATTATCACTTTACATCATTTTATTTTTGATGTATACATTTACTTATTACCAAAATTTGCTTTAGGCAATTGTATTAATGATTTTCTTGAAGTTGTTTTTTCTTCCTTTGCCAAATCATGCGAAACATATAGGCATGTATCATAGGCATGTATATAGGAGTCTGTTTCCTAAATATCTAGCCAGTATTCCTGAAGGTGTCTGAGAGAGCCATGAAAGAGTGCCGTATGTGACAAAGGACTTGATGAGAATAATTCACCTCACATATAAATTCCCCTGAAACACAGCCAGTAGGGATTCAGTTCAAAATTAAAATATCCAAATATAGGTTTCCATCTCTATGAAAATTCTGTATGCACTAGATATCTAAACCTGATTACAATCAATGCACATCTCAGTGCAACCCATAGAACCAGGAAAGCAATTCACTTCCACCTAAGCTTGAATCAGTTGCCGAGACTCTGGAATTTGATGTCACTTGGAATGCTGTAGCATATCCTGCCTGCTCTCCTGCTGCCAATGCAGGAGACCTATCCTATGTCCCATGAACATCTTGCATTCTCAAGACTGTCTCGGCTGGCACTGTATCTCTATGTTTTGGGCAGCTGAAACCTTCCCTGTTGATCCCTGGAGTATTTCTGGATGATTAGTGGAATACGCTAACTGTATTGACTACATTGACACTGTCTTTAAAGGGAGCTTTGACACCTAGTTCATCCAAAATAGCTTCTCACATTTGAAATATTGTTTATCCTAATTTGGAGTTGGAGCCCCCTGTAGACACTCTGCTTAAAAAACAGCTTATTGTTTATAACATAAATAAGCATTATATCTCCAGGGAAACAATCATAAAAAAAAAAAGAATCTTCAGGTTGAGAGAGATCTGTTTGTATCATTCTTGCTTAGATGGTCTGCATTAACTAACCTGAACCACTGTTACTGGCTTGAGTTAAGCTGTTTCTGTCTGTTAAAGAGTTCCTCTATAAAATGTGAATCGAGGAAATCACTGAAGTGCTCCTGTGACTTGTTAATTCTCTCATGTATTTTCTGCCTGTTGGAGCAACTTGGAGATTTGAATTGGTATCACCACTGCTTACTTCCTTTCCCACCAGATTTCAGTCCTCTAATTTTCATTCCTTGACCTGTACTCCGTACAGATCAAATAAATCCCCATGGATGATTTACATCCTATCAGGGAGTAAAGAATATTACCTTCTGGTAGATATGTGAAGAACCAATGTTTAAAACTCCTTTGGGATATAAACCTAAAGCAACCTCTCTGCTTGACATCATGATTTTAAAACTGTCAACTTTTGGAGTAACCTCCAATTTCACTGCTGTTTTAAATATTGAGAAAAAAATTTATATCTCCACATGTTCCACAAGCAAAATTTCTTGCATCTTCAATAATTTGCAAATTGTCTTCATATGCAAATTACCTGAAGCACATACCAAGGACTACTTGAGCGTGATTTTTCATTCACTACTTCAGCTTCTGATTGTATGCCATTACGTTTGGGTTTTCAGCCCATTCATTCATCCACAGGCATTAAACTCCCTCCTCTACCTGGAGGCTTCTCTGCTAGGGAGAAGGGAACAGCAGAAGATGCAGTCTTTTGCATGTTCACTCCCACTTGGTCCCACCTTCAAAAGGGTAGCCGAAGTCCTATGTCTTGGGAGTGGTTCTGATATTCAGTGGTGAATAAGAGAAACTTGTCCATAGGATCTTTTAGCAATTTGCAGAAATGAGCTCATTGTTGAATAATGTTGTTGAACATAAAGCATGTTTCAATTGGATTATGCGACAAAAAATGTTGGAGTGAAACCTCATTTGTGAAATAATGCGTTATATTTTAAGTCTTCATGGTGACATTTAATTATTTATTGAACATAGTAGGTTGTATATGTAATTGGCTAGCTTTCTGCACAAGTGTAGGCATATGTTACATTTTGAAGAACTCATATTTTGTGAATTTTAATTGCTATATCTTGTTTGTGAGCTATTTAAGCATATATTCATATAGTCACTGCCTCACTAATGGAAATGATATTGCATAGAATCATAGAATCATAGAATCATAGAATGCTTAGGGTTGGAAGGGACCTCTAGAGATCATCTAGTCCAACCCCCCTGCATACGCAGGGACACCTAGAGCACGTGGCACAGTACATATGACTTAACCTGAAGTAAACCATAAGATATAACACAAATTAAAAATACATGTTTTTTACTCATAAGTACCTATAACTATTTATAGCTGAGGACATAAGGCCGTTGTTTTGCAAGTTTCCTAAATTTCCATTGTAAAATTTAGAGTTAGAAAACAAACCTCTAATAAAATAAATTTGCTGCTACTTCATTCCCTATCTTCGACTCTGAACATCTTCATTCACTTTTGAAGTGCCTTTCGAAGGGGCTTCACATTTACATGACGGTTTCCAAGTGCTCACTCTGAATTTATAAAGGATTTGTTGGACATATTAAATTACTGAGTCCATGCGCACCAACCGTCCTGGAAGTGGCAACTGTGTATCACCCCAAGCAGCCCTCTGTAATGCCAAAACTTCTGCTAGGCCCTAGTTTTTCTCTCAGTTCCCACTTTCAAAAAATTCTTCCACACAGATCTGTAGAAGGTACCTCCATTCACCAAATAACAGATCATGTATCATTCACAAGAACTGTGCTGCAATTATTTTTGCAACTAACTCAGATACTGCTCTCAACTGTAATTTGGATCTAATCCAGATGTTATATTCTCACTGAGTGCACAAGATTTGCTCGTGTACTAGAATTTGTCAGGCACATATCCTTCATCTTTTCATGAATATTGATTTTTGTTTCTCTAAATGGGAGAAGGCAGAACAGAAAGATTCAGACATTTCCAAATATTTTTTTCCGTCTGACTTTTTTTTTTTTTTTTTCTAATATGGGTATTTTTGTGAGTTATCTGGGGTATCTGTGGAGCTGCCTGTCAGCAAGTCTCACCCGTGCCACATCCTCATACATGAGAACTCAGCACTGGTTTTTGGTTCACTGTCCAGGTACCATGCAGAGCAGCAACTGGAAGGTGCCACATTGCCTTTTTAGCTCTCTTGCCCTCAGATCCCATTTTAAGGAGAGAATCAGTAATAAGCACAACACAAAAAGGACAGCTTACAAAAAGGACATTAAATGATGGCCTTTGTGCATTTTATAACTTTCAGCAACACTGGCCCTGCATCTGCCTCTGAGGTGGCTGATTTATTGCACTCTCACATGAACTACCTGTTTTGGTGCCCTTCCTCAAAAGGTCTCCTGTCTCACTTTATTTGTTAGAGCACCTCGGTTTTCTTTAGATTGTGTTCTGTTGTTTACAACAGTTATTTTCCCTAAAGGAAATGGAAAGAGGATGAAGCCTTTCAGCTTCTCATATTTTGCAGCCAAGACTGTTGTGTCCTTTATTTTTCCCTCTGATGCACCCCAACTTATTACAGAAAGAAGAGTTTTATCCCTTGTTTGGCTGTTACTTAAGTTGTATAGATATACAACTCTTAGCTCTGCAACTTGATACTCTCAAATCATATTCACATTAAAACTTGCAAAATTTCTTGCTACTGAGACGGAGATCTATATGCATAGATCCGTTTGTACAGCAAATTGTTAATGAATTACATGGTTACAAAGAATTACTTCTGCTTAAAGTTTGAATTAAATGAAAAGTCAAGACTGTTTTTAACTAGTTCGAATTCTATATACTTTATTTATATGGCCGTATTGCACAGCTGTATTTTTCCTTTCATTCCTAAATTCATTTAGCTATTAGCTTTCATTGCAAGGTGTTTAGGGCCAATTGGCAAAGTTGTTCTCAAAGCTGTTGATTTACAGATTAGACAACATGTAATTTTGTCATAATTTAAGGATTCGTAAAAGCTAGCTATCACATTCTGAGTTCCAGGAAGAACCCAGAATTTTGTGTATTTGAAGACATATACGGAAATGCTATTCTATTTCATCTGCCTGGGCGCTGCTATGGTCCCTGGTGGGTAGCTACTACTCATTTTATAAAGTGATCTTCTTACTGAATTCTATAGCTATAGGATTTGGTATTTAAGGGTGAGGAGAGTTTGGACTCAGAGTTTGTTTTTTCAGTAGAGAATTCTTTCTTTAGCTGATTGTAAAAACTTAAGGGTGGTAGCACCATTTTCTCACGAGGAAAAATATGAAGAATCATATGAAGCTGATGTGGAGGTGAATTTTGATAAAATGAACATTAGGTGATAGCAGGGAAAAACAGCCTTCCAAGGGGAAAGAGTAGAGGATCTCTGTGGTAATGAATAGTTACAGAAAAATGTTTTACGCCAAGAATAAGAATTAAATGGGAAACTGGAGTCCTAATTCTTTGTTGCTGAACCTGTTCCATTGAAGCAACTGGATAACTTGTTTGCTCAGAGTCTTAGAAATTCTGAGTCTGCTGCTGAATGTGGGTGTTTTATGATTGTCTTCAGTGGAACCAGGACTTCATCCATAATGCATGGGACCGAAAATGATAGGATATGCCTTTAATATATTTCCCCTGCTCTCTCTATTCTGAGGATACTCCAAGGAAAAACTTTAGGGAGCAGCATAGCAAAAGAAGAAACCAACTATCAACACTAAAAAACTAAAACTAAAAAAAAAAAAAAAAAAGAACTTCATCACAGCCCTAGGATCTGTAGCAAGATCTTCATTCATTCACCAGCTGTCAAGTAGAGTTGAAGGTCTAAGATATTCTGCTTTTCTCCAGGAACTGAGGTTGAGGTAAAAAAAAAAAAGAAGAAAAGAAAAGAAAAAAAAAACTTTACAAGGGAAGGAGGTGAGCATAAACTATAAAAAATAAAATATACTCCTTCCCTTTTGTGTATCACAGTCAGGAGGGAAGAAAAGTATGTGTTGATACAATCACAAACACCAAGTAATGCTAAAATGGCATCCTCTGATGTATTATCAAGCTGCATCAGTCAGAAGCAGTAAGTTTACTGACATAGTGTAACACCAAAAATATTACAAATGGTGAGAAAAGAGTTACACTGGGATTACACTATTTGTACAGATCAAATCAACAATGAAATAGCTCTTCAGCTATTGTATACAAAGTAGTGCTGATATAAAATTTATTCAGATAATTATGTGTACATGTGCAGATGAAACACACACATAGACATCTATATGACTATATAGATACGATTATATACATTGTATATATAGTTTTTTACATGAACCAGTTCAACTTTATGCTTCACATCTCTGAATTCGACGAGTTTAGGGAAGTACACATCCCATGATGATTATATAGCACAGGCAAGCAGAAGCAGTGCTGATGCCACTCTTTGTTCCATTTATTTAGGAAAAATAATTTAATATCAACAAATTACTGAGTCAATTACGAGTAAGTTTTTAATTTCCCAGGCTACTGAAAATAAATGGTTGTGCTGTCAATCGTCATATTCACAATAAGCAGGTCTTATCTTCCTCTCTAATGCTAATCCTGTGGCACCACAATCCTGGTTTCTCTATGCAACTGAATCATCTTGAGAACTCTTTTTTTTTGTGTGTGTGCATGTGAATGTGTTACTTGTTCATTATTAGGTTTGTGTAGGTTTATTTATCTCAAGTTTGGAATAGCCACAAAACTTAGTTAATATTTTATGTGTTTTTGAAATCTTTCTCTTCATACACAGGAGTATGTTTACTCTAATTAAGACTCTTTCTATTAATATTGATGGAAATGACTTACTTTTCATTTGAATTAAAAAATTCTCAAAGGTTTACAATCCCATAAGTATTAAATATCTTTGAAATTGAAAATAATAATAATAAAAAATTCTTGATCATAATTGTTGTAAATAAAATCTTGGCCATGATTCAACTAAACTAAAAATATTACTTGTTCCATAAATTAAGGGGTTTTCCTGAGGGTTTTGCAGCATCAAAGCCACAGAAAGCTTCTATAGAGGATGAGGCAGTTCATCTAACATCTTTTTTGACTAGGGAAAAGAATCTATTTATAATACTACTGTTTCTTTGCATGTATATTTGCATTTCTGTGTATATCCATTCATAGGCAAATGTAATTATACTTACTCTGATTTACATGTTGCTAAAGTTAATCCACAGAAATATGCTGATAAAGGATCAAAGCTCATTGGCTTTATTCAGGTGAATTAATTCCCACTGGTCAAAGAATTTGAAAATGTTGGCACAAATGAGAGAGATACATGTAAAACAAGCATACCATTTAGCAGTTTTGTTTCATATTATGGCCTAGTTCAACTGTTGCTGTCATAAATAATGAATTTATATTCATTGAATCTGAACTGTCTGTAAATGCTCTCTTTGAATTTATTTATTGCTCTTCCAATGGTTTCCTTATTTTCAACTTTCCCAAATATTAAACAATATGGAAAGGATTATGTGTAAATAAAGGAATATTGATATTTAATAGAAATTCTTCACATAGAGAAGTTATACATTTGATTCACACAGCTCTCGGAAAAGCTCTCTTTCACATACAGGTAGGCTGTTTAGGGATTCATGTCCTTTTTAAAAATAGAACAATGGTTCTCAGAAACTTAAATCTTGGACTCTTTCTGTGCTTAGGCTCAAACTGATTTAATACCTTTACTAAAGGAACTGTATTAAGCATTTTATTAAAGCATCTGAACTGGGGACCTAGTAAACATGGATTTTGTATAGAGAGGTGGTAATTTGGCTCTCAAAATTAGTGTGACCCATCTTCTTAAATTTTCAGATACCAAATCTAGGCCATCTGGGCTTCCAATTGAGGTACCATAATAACTTAGCTCATAGGAGTCTTTTTCAGCTTTTCCAGTCTCCTCCTCCCTGACATGAATAATTATTTTATTTGAAATAAATTTACACAAAGCATGCATATACTAGGTCTTGTCAAATGCACCCTGACAACCAAATAGTGTCTGCCTGTTCAGTCAGAAATAGTATCCTTTAGATGTTGGTTTGTAGTAACCGCTTCCTACTACTAGAAAGAATTTCAAGGAATGATTTTTTGACTTTGAAAACTTTCACTGTTATAAAAAGAAAGGGGCAACCAAACTGTGTAATGTGCTCAGCAGAAGCAGAGAACACCCTCCTACATGATTAAAAAAAAAAAAAAAAAAGAAAGAAAAAAAGTCCTTTAAAGAATTACTTGTCATCATTTATGGGAAGGCAAGAGTTTTATGCTTTGAATGTCAAAAATTCTTTAAAAATAAAATAAAATCTAAAGATCTTCTTTGCATTCAGCAAACCTGTGCTGCCTGGCTCAGAATTAAATGGCTACTTCTCAGATGTTGCAGTTAGACATTTGGAATTATTAAACTGGCATTTATTTTATTCATACTGAAGTGCTACAACCAACTGTCCCATGGGCTTGAGTGTTCTAGAGAAAATAAACAAGATATGATATATGACCATATAAATAAAAAATAACCATGATATGATTAAAGTGGGAAAAATATTTTAATGCTTTTAACAATATCAGTTACTGTTCTATTTTATAGAACTTACGCTTTCAGTTTCTCACCTGGAACTTTGCTTCAAATCAGAAAATAATCCCTGAAGTTCTGAAAATCAGAAGAAAAGCAGGTTAATGTGAATGAATGAATCAAATAAATAGTAATTTATAATCTTTATATGTATTTTCCCATATATACTATAGATCATGCCATCTATGTTAACTTACCAGATAATAGAAGTGCTAGAGGTGTAATTTCCTGTAGAGACTTTTTTTTTAGAAAATGAAGTATCTTTGATATCTGCCACAGTCCTTTCCCAGATATGAAAAAAACAAGAAGCAAACAGTTTATTAGCTGAGTTATAGCAATCTACACTAGTTTTGAAGGCCACCTGTACAGTTAAAATTTCTAATAAAAAAGACAACATATCTATGTTGCTTTAGAGAATGACAGGTTAGCTCAAGGACAGCAAGCACAAAAAATAATAAAATGTGATAATCTTTCAAAACAAGCCATGGAAAATTTTCTGCATGCTTATAAATAATAGGAAGATCCACTTCCTTGTAAAGAACACAAAGATAGACTCCTGCAGAAGTATATCTATTTTGCAAAGAGATGGAATTTTGTAGGTATGATTTCTACGGTGCTGTTGACATAAAAAGAAAGAGGCGTTTCCAGACTAAACAGCAATCTGTGAAACAAATATCCTCAATAAGTGTAGACAGATGTTTTAGTTTACTGATTACTTTCTGAGTGCTGCTTCCTGAATCATTGTGGTAAAATGACAACAAAACGAAAAAAGGAAAAAACAGGTATTCTGGAAAAGGCTGGCAGAAAGGCTGGCTCAGAAAATTTTGATGAAAATGAGTTCCTAACACCATGCATCGTAGGTATCATGCATTGTTATATATGGCAGACAGTGAGTAGACTCACAGTTTTGTTTCAAGGGAAGTTTGGACAATACAACACAATCTCATTTTGGTAATTCCTAGATAGACTTATTGTAAATTGATAAACACATAGGTAGTAAAATAGCTTAGTATGATATGTAATAATAACATAATGTAATCATAATAATATGTAGTAAAATGGTTTCCTTCTAATTGTTTTTTTTTTTTTTTTCTGTCTTAAGACACTTTCATGCTTTTATGTTTGTAGTACTGATTTGGATGAACTAAAAGACTTTTCAAATTAAAAAGTAAAATTAGGTTAAGCTATAGATGTCTGCAAGTTGCTGCAAGAGTGCAAGAATCTTATTAAGACTATGTTATCAAATATTTGGCACAATAGGAGTGAACTGAAACTGATGTTGATGAATTCACCATGCATTAAACTAGATTTAATATGGTTTCTTGAAACAAATGTCTTCTCTGCATATTGTTCAATTCTGACAAATGATTGGTCTTTTTTTTGTTTGTTTGTTTGTTTCTGTTGTCTTATTATGTTTTCTGGATTTTTTTTTTTCCTTCTCATGTGGCACTTCAAGTTTCACTTCCTCGTGAAGTGTGCCTGCACAAAACTTGGTCTTCAGACTGAACTTACACACTAGAAGTGTGTATACTTGATCAATATATTCATGCACCTGAGGGGTGATTGCAGGGAGGATGGGGACAAACTCTTCTCCGTGGTGGCCAGTGACAGGCAAAAGGGTAATAGGTGTAAGTTGAAACACAGGAAGTTTAATGTCCATATGAGGAAGCACTTCTTTCCTGTGAGGGTGACAGAGCCCTGGAACAGGCTGCTCAGAGGGGCTGTGGAGTCTCCTTCTCTGGAGATCTTCCAAACCCATCTGGATGCCACCCTGTGCCACGTGCTCTGGGTGTCCCTGCTGGAGCAGGGGGGTTGGACTAGATCATCTCTAGAGTTCAGAGAGGTCTAGTAGTCTACAGGTCCCTTCCAATCTTAACCATTCTGTGATTCTGTGATAAGTAGGGATTATTTGAGGATTCACTTAAAAAAAAATGAATAAAACACTATAATCAAATTAAGATTTGTGTCTCACTAGATGTGAGTTTTTGAATATTTAAAGAATGGATTATAAATTGAAACAAGGAGAAGAACTCTTTTTCACAGATAGTCTGATCCATTGCATCCATACAATGGGTAGACAGATTTGTGAGGGTGAGTTGTTATTTCAGCAGAAAAGTAACTATCTTCATCAGAATAATGAGAAAATATGAAGAGGATTTCCTTCAGAGAGGTGACTGTAGAAAAGGTCTCTTGGGCTTGGAAAAAAAAACCCTCTTAAATTTCTTGAATTTCAGTTACCCGTAATGTCTTTGATCAGTTGTACACATAAGAGAACAATCCAGCCTGGGGCTAATATTCTCCAACTGATGCAGAATTGCCAATAGTATCAATTCCAGTACAAATGGTAATGTTCATATTCTTGGAGTGTCATTCAGAGATTTTTCAAATGTTTAAATGAAGAAAAAATCACAATGCGTTTTCCATTTATTTTAGTATTTTGATACTTAAATATTTAATATTTAATAAACTATTTGATAAAATTTTTCTCTAGTAACTTCCCACAGAAGAAATATAGTAGAAATATAATTTTTAAAAATTATCTAAATTATCTAAAAATATTTTAGCATATTTCTGAATGTTGGAACTATTTTATTTATTTGTTTATTTATTTATTCCCATCAAGGGCCAAGCAAGTTTTCCCATTTAATTATAAAAAAAGATCTCAGGAATAGGGACTAGGACATATTTTCCTGTCTATTTTGGAATACCTGATATTTTAGGTGAGAGGATTTTGGTACCCCTAAGAAACTCCCAGGTCCACTTTATCTTCTCTGTCTTTATATTAAAAGAAAGTTAAGCTCCATTTTGCTAGGATGCTGCTATAATGCTATGTCCTTATAAAAGTTGTTCTAAAAGAAATATGGAGGCTTTTCCTTAATTTTATTCATCTGTATTTGAAATATTTATGGAGCCTCTCAGACACCCTTTGAATTCAAGGGGAGAGATGGCATTGACTTTATCAAGGTCATGATTACAATGTACATAAAATTATAAGCTAAGAAGTTGGTGATGCTGAGGTCATTGGGATAACAAAGTGAAGAGCTTTGTGTCATTTTCTTTAATAACTAACTCTTCACTACCAGTAACAATGGCAATGTCAACAGTGACTTATTGTCAATAAAGTGGATACAGTTCCACAAAGGAATCATATATGCGTTGGATTTCTGATAAGAAAACACTGCGTTCTGAATTGAAACACTACTATTTATAGCCATAAATATGACATGTACAAGTTCTGCTCATGTAAGAGATTTTGGAACTAAGAGATAATTTAATAATCTTCTTTAATATTGTTATATTATTGATACCTATCCCAGGCTCATCTAGTGTCTGATGTAAGCATCTTAAAATATAGAAATAAAGAAAAAGCATATGAAAAGCATCATCCAAATATATATTTTTTTCAGTAGTATCTCTTTATGAAATTTCACTTTAGAAATTTTAGATTGAAAATCTATGAAGTTAGATTCAATAGCCATGATAATTTTGAGGGTAAAAAAAAAAAAACCCTCATAATCCATCAAAGGGGAAACAAATGAAATCATTTTATCTTAAACAAATGAGACTGTGAACATTTTATGTTGCATATACAAAGTATTGTTGCAGTTTGGAAGTTTGGGGCCGCAGGGGGAGGAGATTCAAATACTGTGTTTAGCTATATGTTCAACTCTGGCATTATCGGATTCACAAACAGTCTGTCAACTGTAGGTCCCATCGCCTTCCACACAAGAAGTTGAGTTCATGAATAGCATGATTTATTCAAATGCAACATTTACAAAGCAGGTTTCAGATGTCAGTACAGGAAATTCTCTACTACAGTGTGGGGTTTTTAGCTAGCTCTGATGTACAAATGTGCAATCATCACTCACCCCAGAAAATGGGATAGGGCTCTCAGTTTCGAGTCTCCTCGGGTGGTGTCTCAACCTGAAGGGAAGAAAAGAGGATCAGCTTGTCCACTGATACAAAATTTATGATGGAATCTTCCCTCTTATTTATGAGTCTCCTCAGGCAGTGTTATGACCCAAGGGGAGGAAAGGGGTTCAACAAATCAACTGACCCAGGAATTACAATGGATTCTTCCTTCTTCTCTTCTTAGTCTCCTCAGGTAGCGTCTCAACCCGAGGGGAGGAAATGGGTTTAGCCTGTCTATTGACCCAGGAGTTACGATGGTTTCTTCCCCCTGCTCCTTTTCATCCTTAGTTCACCTTTTATATTTTTCTTTACATTCAGGTGGGGCTTGAGTGACTAGAATCATACTTACTATTCCTATTGATTGGTGAAAAAGTTTCTCCCTTCATTTAAAGGTACAGTCAATTGAAAATCTAGAGCACATGCTCAGGGAGGAGTGGTCATACCTCAGGGGTGGGGAACTTTTGGGATGGAGGTGTGTTTTGAGATTATAATGAGTTTATAATGACCAAAGTTCAAGCAAAGTTCACCTGAAAGGAACGATTTGCCACCCTTGTTGGCTCAGCAACTGGACATCTTATCGTATATCTCCCATTAGACAGCTACTCTGTGCCTTATCAGTGTCCCAGCACAGGGAGTGCAACAGAGTTTGGCCACGATGTCTTCGCTCCATTCTCCATTACTCCTCTTTGCAGCTGTGAGGGGGGCAGATTGCGTTACCTAGGGATCGTGGAAGAGCCCAGTCTGTGCAAACCAGCCATCCTGGAAGTAGCAACCGGGTATCACCCCAGGCAAGCTTCTTGTAACATCAAAACTTCTGTTAGGCCCTAGTCTTTCTCCAAGTTCTCCCTTTCAAGCAATTCTTCCACAGATGTATACATACAACAACAGCAGCAACAAACCAGCCAGCCAAGTCCTTACAGTCACAAAACTTCACCCAATACCTTTCTCAGGAAACAATAAATTACTATTTCTACTTAAATAGAGATGGACCGAGTGGATAATAAATGGTTCATGGATTTAAACTATCCATGAATAATTCACAATTTCCTTCCACCTGCCAAATATTTGCATCTTGTGTTGACTATATATATTCACAGAATGTACCCAGAATAAATTTGATGCAAAGTGCCTGACATTACATTATTGTAACATGTTATATTGAATTTTGTAACCTGTTGTATTGAATTAGCCTGGCAGGAGCTATTATATGTGATGTGCTAGAATAACAGGTCTATCAACTGGATAATTAATATCCCTTCTTAAATTCAAGGAGTGGACAGAAGTGAAGGGAAAACATCAGAATTTTGTGTGGTTGGACAGCAATATGAAATTTTCTTGGCTGGTTCAATCTGTGTTTTATTGTTGTTGCTTTTTTCTCTCTTTCTTTCTCTCTCCATGCTAACAAATACAAACATATTTCGTAATTCAGGATGTAGTAAAATGGGACTATGATGACTGATGCTGTCACTGACATGCTGGGTATGGACTCTGATAACTAAAGAATGACGTTTGACAGAACAGCATATTTGGGTCAGCTTTGCTGAACATGATGGCCAACTGAAGGCTCTTTAAAAAGAAAACTTTCAGAAAGAGTGGTCAGAGGAGAACTACTGATAACTCTAAGCTAGGGAAGTAGGCATGCCCTGTAGGTTTAATAAACTGTGTGTGGTCATTACATAAAAGTCACCTTGAATGTAGAATTACCTTCAATATAGAAACACTTTTGGCACTATAACATCAATGAATGCTAACATGACTCTACTTGCTCTGTGTGTTTTATAGTACAGTACATCATTTAGGAGTTCAAACTCTGTAATACATTTTATTGATATTATGTTTGTTGGAAGGCATAAAAGGTGTGTGTAAACCACCTGCCCTCTGATCATAGAAGAATTAATGCTAGTCTTCAATTCCAATCTTATTGCAGTGTCCCATTTTACTTACACACTAGAGTGGAATCTGCAAAATCATATTTACAACTGTGGTCAAAGCTTTCAACTATGATTCGAAAACCTTGAGTACTAAACAGTTATTACTGATTGATACCATTTGAGTTTTACATAAGAGACAACATATTAACTAATTTTTGCTCTTCTGTTTACTGTTTATTTAGCATAAATTCAACTGGATGGACAGTAGTAAACAGTTGCACAGCTAACAGCATAGCCAGGACTTTTTGATTTTGCTTTGCAAGAGTCACATCCCTGTCACTCCTACCATGTGCTGTCTACCCCAACTCCCTAGTTCTTTTCTTCACTACTTCTGCCTTGATAATCATTATTCACTTCTTATGTAGACATTTGATTTCTCCTTTTGAAACACAATGCCCTACATCATAATTTTTGTTGTTTTGTTGATGCTGTTTCAAAGTATAATTAGATTGTTTTGAATTCAGATTCTGTTGTCTTTGTTACTCTTTCCAGGCTAATGTGTCCTGAAAAGTTTTTCTGTATCTCACAGCCCAAATTAATGAGATTTGAGTAGATATTGCATCACACCAACTCCTGCTTATCCTATTTGAAATGCCCTCACAATGCAATAGGAAATGATGTCAATTCTGTACCCACCATATAACAATTTAAACTTCTTCATTTCCCCAGTTTGCTGTGGGAATATTGTGTTGATTACATTTTAGTTGACTGAATTTATGTCATACCTGCTCCTTCCTCCTTATTCACTAGTTATGCTGTCATAAAATAAGATTAAGTTTCTTTGACACTATTTGGTTTTGACATATACATTCTGACTATTTTTTATTATCCTGTAGCTGATTATATAACCAATAGAGCCAGGACATGAATAATTGTACCTGACTAACACTAGCACTGAGTATTTAATATTACTTAACTGTAAAAGTAGGATTTAATGCAGCTATATATATATATATTTTTTCAAATTAGAAAATTGTAGATTATTCATTAAAAATTCAAGAACTTTTGGAAAGGGCATTTGGTGGCCTTAGACACTGAAGAGCCCTGTGATAAAGTGGATTTTTGCCCTACAATGGGATAATTAATGAACTAGTTATTCTGTTTCTTACTGTGCTTTCAGTGAGTACCAATATCATTATTTGCATGAGTTTATTAAATTTACAGAGCAACATAATTGTCCAGCTGTTATTTAGGAGTTTGCTGATTCAGTCAGGGAAATGATAGATTAAATTTACACATTGTGAATGAAGGATTTCAATACATCCTAATTTTCATTCTATTTTACAAATAGAAGTTTTGGCTGAGACCTCAGTTTAGAGAAGCACAGCACAAATATTTGACCACTGAACAAAAAAAAAAAAAAAAAAAAGATTCAAACACACACATAGACAGAAGATTATTATATAGTTATAAAAATAGACTCCTGTCTAAGCATGATGACACAAATTCAGATTTTAAAGGCCATAATTCTGTATCACACAAATTCTGTTTTTTAGCATTCCAAATTCTGGTAACATTGTCTGCTCCTAACTAACATTTTACTGAAAAGTATTTTGAATTTGAGACAAATTTCCATCATTTCAATGGAAATTGTCATTAATAAGAGAAGTACTACCAGAATCTAGTAGGAACCAGAAGTCTTTCAATGGTGTTAGGCCTTATAAAAAGAGCTACTGATTACTACTGATCGGTTTGTGAACCAAGAAGGACCCTGCTGAGATTAAATTGCTATGTATGAAGCCTATAAGAGAAACTGTTATTGCAAGATTATTATTTAGCTTGTATAAATGAAAATACAGGATTTTAGTTCAGAAAGACATGTCTCCTTTCTGATAAGGGACTATGTTTAAAGAAGAAAGAGGGCTTCTGAAAAAAAAAAAAAGTGTCTTTAAAATAATTGCACCTATTAAGATCCCTCAGGTACCTGTATATCAGAATAACAAAGAGCGTGATTTCATTCTGTATATATTTATTGCAATTTTATTATATTTTTTCAAAAATGCTTCTTAAGCTGAGTTTTGTGAATGTAAGCTTATGGATGTAAAAAGAAGAAACTGCATAGTAATATGTGAAGTGGAAAAAGTGCTTTTGAAGTATTTAGTTTTAAGAATAACTTGGTGCATGGTAAAGGTGTAATATCCAGTGCTTGGAAGTAAAAAGGGGCATCAGCAGAAAATTGAAGCATCATAAGAATATGAGTGAACAAGGGTAGAAGAAGGACATGATTTCCTTTTCCTTTGGCATTGAAAGGATGGAGAAAGAGCTTGAGAAATTGTATGTTTGAAATTAGAAAACTAGGGGACATATATCTGGAAACACCAGGATATTTAAAAAAAAAAATGCTAAGGATAGAATAAAATGTTTTTTAAGTTATAACAAAATAATATAAAATCTTAGACCTTCTTTGGTATTACATTTCAACTATATTGCAATTTGGAGTAACAAAACACCTTTTCGGTGGAACAGGAGTTACAGGATCTGGTGTACTTTAATTAAGATTTTAAAACAACAACAAAAAATGCTTCGTGAAATATCATTGTTGTGTAATACTGATGTATAAATATTGCACAAAGTATTTCTTACAAAATTTGTATATTTATATCTCTATACATGACATATATATCTGCCTTTCTCACCATCCATTCATCCCTTATTGTTTCTATTTTGGTCAAGAATTTAAATATAATATTTTGTACCTTAGGCTTCTAGTGGACCTGAAACTTTTGAGCGCAATGTAATAAACTAATCTAGTGCACTCTTATTTTAGGCATCTTTACTATTACTCTTATCTCATTCAGATATATCTATTAATTTTTTCAGAATTTAAAAAGAAATAATATTACTAGTAAAATGATTAGCCTCTGGACTATAACTGTACAGGCACGCTTCTAGGGTTTTATAGGGATTTGGGAGGGATTTAGAATTCTCTTCAAGTTAAAAGCACAAATATTATTAGAAGAATTGTGGAGATGAGGAAAATGTGGTCTGGGGTTAAACTGATCAAAATACTTGTAACTTCAAAGATTTTTTACCCCTGAAATAACAGTCATATGTTGCAGTTAATGAAGTGAATCTATTTTTCTTTACATCTGTGTAATTCATGCTAAGTTTTCCTCTTTGATATGATTTGATTCCTCAAATCTTATACAGGCAAAGCTGTCACCAAGTCAGTGGTGCTACAAGAAACACATGTCCAATAAATACACTTACAAAAAATCTCAGCCATGGATCTTTTCCTTCAATGAACAATTTCAGGATGAACTCTTCAGGATATTTCACAAAGCTAGGAGATCCTTGCTGAAAATAAAGGTGTTTAACCTATCATAAATCACAGTTCACTTCTGAGATATAACTTTTTCTAAAGCTCTGAACACAGTATTACATGCGCTATGAACGAAAGAAAAGATTAAACTTGCACTGTCTTCCTTCGAGCAGAATTCCATTTTTTTTGGCAAAAAAAAACTTTCAATATTTCCAACATTTGTAATGAGATAAAGGTCAAGTTCTATCCTGTGCTATTTCTGTTCATTCAAATTTAGCTCTTGAAAAACATGCTTACATACATTTTGAAGCTATGGTTTGATTGATAGCTGTTTATGTCTAGCGTTTGATTTAGATTTTATATAATTTTCTCTACCCATGTTAGCATCTATATAATTAAACATCCAATTTAAAAATTATGAATAGTATTGAAGTTCAAGTCTTACAAGCAATTGAGCTCTCACTTGCTTGTATGCTTGTATGCTTGAGTAAACCATCAAACTTTATCTCTATTTTTCTTTGAAATTCTTCCTAAGAATTATAAGAACCACATGCATACAAAAAAAAGACCTCCATACTGTCCAGTAATCTCAGACTAATCTGTTTTCTAAAAAATGCACCTATAGTGAAACTAAGGTTGACCTTTGAACACTAAACCCACTTCTGACTTTGACATTTATGTCAGTTAGTTGAAACTAAAACCCCTCAGTAATAGCACAAGTGGTGGACAGAGACGATTAGCAACCAAGAGAAGGAAAGAGAACTTACTTTAAGACATAATGAGTGTTAAAAGTGAGGAGGACTTTTTTACCACAGAACCAATCAGGGAACATAGCAAATATTATTAAAAAACATGTGAGAAATTGCAAACTGAGAGTGAAAGCAATTATCTTAGTTATCTGAATTGAAATGAATTATCTTAGTTATAAATGAATTATCTTAGTTATTAATTATCTTATCTGAAAGTCAGATAATGAAATAATTCCAGAAAGAGATTAGAAAGTTATAAAGTTTGATTATTTTTTTTAAAAAGATTATAAAGAACGAAATATAGAGGATTTTCAGAAAAAGTGCCCTGCCACTTGCAGCCACATTATTTAAATGTCTGCTACAAGATTTTGAATGACCATGAAGACATGTTTATTGTATAAGAAACACTTAAGAGTTTTAGAATAATTGTGTTTTCTCATATGAAACACAATTTTGTCTACAACAAAATCACAGTAGGTAACTCCGTAAGAGGAGAAAAATTGTGAGTGGTTGGCATTCCTATGCATATTTTTCTCCATGTAATTCTTCCTAGATATTTATGGCTCTGATTATAGCCTAAAGAAATAAATGTTTTTGAAGATGCTTACTCTAATGCTGTTACGCGAGCACTATGCAGTTCTTAGGGCTGTAAGTGCAGGAAGAATAAAAAAAAATGATAAAATGCATTTAAAAGATAACTAAAGGGTTCTGAATGTCGATATTTAATTTATATTGTTTAACAATGATCTACAAATAACTCTACAATGAAGAAGATCTTATTTGGCATGAAGCAGATCTGTAAACTAATAATTTGTTCTGGAGCCCAGGCTTTGGAGCTTCAGCTTAACTTCCAAAATCTGTTTTCATAACACTCTACAAGTCAAATTCCTCTCTTTTCTGGAAATATTGATGCTGACTAGTCAAATGTAGTACTGTAGTGCTAGACTGTCATACTAACATTTAATCACTGACTCAACCTTACTTTAGCTTTAATGTTTCTGGAGAAAAGAAACAAATATAGCTAAGATTATTTTAAAAATACAGGTTTCTGAACTGCTTCTGTACTTTCATTATTTCAATGCTCTTGTCACCTGTGTCAGGAAAAAGTCAAGCTCATTTCTGGGTTGAATTGGTGGAAATAATAACAAATTTAGAAATTAAGTAAGTGTTGTGACTTTTCTTTAAAAAGAAATATAGCATAATATAATGTTTAGAACCAGGTAAATTTGTGAATAGACATTATTAGCTATAGTTATGTTTGTTAGACAATATTTTATCTAGTTTAAATAGCATCCAAGGAAACAGTTTAATGACTATCAAAGTAGTCACCAGGGATTTTTTTTAAGCCTTCTTTGTTATTGGATTTTTCAATATTGCTTTTGAGATTTTTGGTGTTTCACTTGTTAACAATTTTTAAAAAGCTTCTTATGACCTGACTTTGTTTATTTATTTATAATGATCTTATATTCAGATCTTATTTGATCTTATTAGTTCAATGTCTCACTCATTTTTGATTTTAAAATATCAGCTATATCTACATTTTTTTACTCCAAGTTCCCAAGCAATTCCTAGACTAAAAGTTTCCAAAGTTCCTTTCAGAGCTAACCTGAGTCAATAGGACAAATGAGGGAGAAATAATTAGATGTGCTTTTGTACTTAATATCTTAGGTCTTTAAGAGATGTTTGCAGTATGTAGAAGTTGGCTTCTCCCCACTGAAAAGCATTCAGACATTGCCACTGGTCTTGGTACATCTCTGTATCTACTTCAAAAGCATCTAAACATGGAGAAGAGTGAAGGGGATTCTCAGTCTTTTATGAACTCCTCCTTTCTTTTAGTTCATTTGATGGAAAAATTTCAAAAGCAAAGAAGAAAACATTATACTATAATACATCAAGAAATTAGGACACTATCTTTCACACTGAACTTTTATTCCTCAAGGTGGTCTCTCTTTTTTCATCTTCCTCAACTGGCCTCATCAAAATTTACTCTTGACTTGGCTGAAGATAATCCATTCATCTTGAATTTTTTGTTGCTTTATTTGCTTTGCTCTGTTAATAAATAAATAAATTAGATGCAGAATGAAACAACAAATGCTTTTTTCTAAAAGCCTTGTTAGTATTTCCTTTCTTTTTTTCTTTTTTCTTCCAGATTTTGTTGGAGCTTTTGTTAAGGCACTCTTTTCTTCTCCTGCTTTTGCTGATTCACCCTTATTGCACAAAATATTTATTTAAGAAAAAGCTTTTGGCATAGAAAACAAACAAACAAAAACCTATAATGGAACAATTCCCCCAAATTAATTCCCCTTAAATCTGGAATGGAAATAGTAAATAAAAAGCTATATGGAAAGCCCGAGAGCTACACTATTCAGTTACTATTCAATAAGTAGAATGGCAGCACCAATTGTGTTTTCGTAATTGGAAACAAAAGAGCATCTACACACTATTCTTCAGAAAGCTTCATGCCTGCAAAGTGTAAAGGAACATTATTAAGACTGCATTTACCCCTATCATTTGTTAGATTGCTAAAATGAAGCAAAAGAATCAGGTGCAGGGGAAGATGAGGAAACAGTCACAAGTTACTGAGTGTACGATTGTGAGGATCATGATCTGTTTGTTCTTTATTGTTTAGCTTTAGTACATATTCAAGGTTGCATTTGTCACTGATGGCATCAGAAAAATGGTACAGGCAATTGGAAGAGCTGGGTTTAGCCACATTTCTTCTAGTCAATCCTCTAAAGTCTTGCAGACATACATATATTCTACCTATTTACTGCTTAGAAAATGGTGTTGCTAATAATGATAAAATGTACTCTTTTAGAACAATTCTAAAGGCTCTATATCTGTCCACGAACAGCGTATTATGATTGCTTTACAACTGTATCTTATAGAGTGTTACAATTCATTCCCAGTATGCAATTTTAAGTTGTGAAAAGTATACTTCATTTGAGGCTTCTGTAAAGCAAGCAGTCTTTTTCTTCCATGTCCAAAAGTTAGTTTGTTTCCCTCTTTTCCAATAAAAATTTCATAAGCAAATTAATGTTTGCTTTTATTTACTAAATTTATTTTCTACTTTTATTGTTTTATCAAACTCAAGTGCAGGTGAACACTAAAAGAATACTTTTAATTTCTTGATAAAAACATTGAAGACATAAAAAAAATGATAGTTTTCTAGAGGCATAATGAGATTCACAGCTAGCATCATATTAAACAAAAAAAAAAGAAAAAAAAAAACTTTTATGAATGAATAGGTAAGATGATGATAAAAATTTACCTGCAATATGACCACATTTAATGTGCAATGACAAATGCATGTGTGATTTGTGTTACCCAGAAAGTGGACAGCTTCATTTCTTGGTTGCTAGAATTTCTGAATGACCTTCGGAATTGGTTCCAGATAGACTACGTTGAAATAGCCTAGTCTAGATATATATATAGCTGTTCAAAACCTTTGCTAGTATGCATCAATCACTTTGTGAGGAAAATTCATAATTAAAATGAACAACACGTATAATTGTGATGAGTAACAAGGTTTCTTGCTAGAAAGAAGAACATTTCTAACAGCCAGGTGGAGAAGAGAACATGTGGTAATGAGACACCTGTTTGGGGAAGAGCCAATCGGACAACTGCAGCCACTTATATAAACCCTGGATAATATTAGAGAAGACGGTTGTAGCTGTTCTACAACCCTTTGGCTTTGGGCTAGTCTCACTGATGCTTGCTGCTTCAGCATGGAGATTAGAATGTATAAGTAGGTACATCTACTAACCAGTTGCTCTTGTGCAGGACTTCAAAAAGCATCCTCCCAATCGATCAGAACATCTGAGCCCTCCAAGCTAAGTGAAAGAATCACATTACATTGCTGTAACACAATCAGGATGAATATTAAAAATTTACATGATTTCTTTGGGGAACTGTACAAGTTCAGTGAAGTTAAATCAATTGAATACTAAAGAAAACACACACAAAATAAAACATGTCTAACCCAGGAAATCCTTGAGCCACAAATCATTAGAATCTGGAAAAGTACTTGGGAGAAGTAGAGTATATAGTTGTCCTTACTTGCTTCCCTCAGCATTTACTTTCAGTGCCTGCTGTAAACAAGACACTGAACTAGAGAGCACTTTGGTCTGAGCCTATGTAGCTCTTATTGCACTCTTCCATTGCTGAGGGCAAAAATCTTTACAGGTGTTCACAGCATAGAATCACAGAATCACAGGACTATGTATGCAGAGAATTTGGTGATGGAGTTACTACTATATGGCAGTTATTTTTATATTAAGTCATGTTTGACTTAATATGTGTTTGTGAGACTAGAGTGTAGATATGAATAAGATCCTGCTACAGGTATGGAGCCTGCATTAAGGCAAATCTCAAGCAGAACCTAATAATAATGGTATAAATCTCACCCACTGTGATTATTAATACCTCTATATCATGATGTAATCTGAAAAATAATAAAAGAAACAAGAAGGATTCCCCTGCTGGTAAGCCAGTGAAACAAGCATTAACACTCCCTGTGTGATCAAATGGTTGTTCTAAGAAGTTCTCTGTTCTTCTGAAAGAAAACAAATATGACTTGCTGTCACTGGCACTTTACTACTGTATTTAGCTTCTACTAGGTTGTAATTATACATGTTTTTACAAATGTCTATTTATATTCTATACCATCTTTGTAAATGCTTTGAGGGATGTTGGTACAATGTCCTCAAGTAGATGAAATTATTATATATCTCAGAGATTTATTGACTTTCACATACTCTGCTTTACTTTTTCTTTCAAAATTAGAGGTTCATATGCACCAGAATATTACCAGGGGCAAAACAGATTATTTTCTTATAGCTGAAATAGATATGCCAGAAATTCTAATCATTGCAATTTATTTAAACTTTTAGCCACTTTAATGCATCAGTCATGCGGCAGCTAGATGTCATGATAGACCTACCATTTTTTGGATACGTGGTTTAAAAATTCTTTCTATCTGAAACAATAAAGAAAAGCAGTCAAAGTAGGTAATTATGATAGGTAATTTTTTAAACTGTTTATTTGAAATAGTCATTTCTCTCTAATATAGGTTTTGATTTTTTAGGGTAAAATCATCTTGTTAATTGTCACTGTCATTGTTTGCTTCATTTTTGTTCTTTTTTCATTCTTTTCACTGAGATTACCAAGTTTTGTGGCAAATAATTATGTTTTATTTTGCATGTGTCAAATAGTCTTTCCTCATGACAAACTCTAGACCCTGCTGTGTGCAACTTAAAATAAGAGTAACATAAATTATCATCATGCAAGATATTAAACAGCAATGAATATCTTATACCACTATATATGCACACTGTGATTATAACCATGACTGTAAACATTTATCAGTTTTGAGGAAATTAATTCTACTTTATTTATCTAGCTGACCAGTCCAATGAGAGAATCAGAAGGAAGGACATGAAGTCTCCATGGCAAACTTAAATCTACCACCAGTGGTGATCTTTGGACTACCAAAATTAAGTTTTGATCTCTGCATTTCAACAAATTTTTGTAGACACTTCCATTTAAGGGTGTGAAGGTTGTGTGTATGTGAAAGACGCATGTCAATTTGTTTATGAGAACAGATCATTAAAGCAATCTTAATGACATATCTTTTGGGAGTTGTTTAGCTGTCTCAAAGCCACTGCTACTTAATGAAGAAGGAACCTGAAGTTCACACTGGCTGAGTGAACTCTGCCAACTTGTACTACTTTCTCCCTCTCTGAAGAATCATCCATCCATGATGTCTGCCTGAATGATGACTTCCACTTCCCTTCAGGAATAGAAAAATACCTTTGAATAAATAATGAGTCAACTGGCCAGAAACTGAGAGTAATTCAGTCCTCAGATTTTAGTAAGGTCTTTACAGTAATAGGTAGTCTGAGGACCATACAAAATCCCCTTCTCCAGACTTGGTCTCCCACCATTAGCCTAACAGGTCTTGTACCCTCTCAGATTCCTACATCAAGTAGGTAGCTAATATTGGCAGAGCCATTGCCAATTAATTCCTACCTGGCACAATAATACCTGTATTTGCTCTAAAAGATGTTGTTCAAGCAAGAACATGATTTTTTTTTTTTTAAAGCCTGTGCTGGGATTTTTTTCAGAGAATTACCTAATCAATGTGAGAGTAGAAGCCATCTCTACTATTTTCTGTTCACCATCCTTCCTGCAGTGTCTGGTTCCTTTCTCTCAGTTGAACAATATGTTGTTTAAAAAGTGGCATGAGAAAAAAGGAGCAAACAGGAGCGAACTTCACCATACTAATCCAAGGTCTTTCTTGGCTGAGGATAAACCAACTGGTGGTCTCAGTCAAGTTCTCCACGGCTGGTGTTTGTATGTGAGAGCCTATCTAATATCACCATGACACTGTAATCTGTCAGGTGTATTTGTGAGTTCAGATCTTTCTTAAAAAGCCTGAAGTAGAGGTAGTAAATGTTCTACACAGTCCTTAAGGTGTTTTGCATAAGCAAAGTCTCACAGATCTTGTATGTACAATGTACATACAACCATTTGTAAATTTTTTTTCAGAGAGAAAAATTTTGTATTTTTTAAGACCTCTAATTTTATGTAAGTCTATGTATATCCTATTCATCCTAACAATCTGAGAAAATAGGGTAGTGTTGCTCCGGATTGCTCTAAATTAGCAAGGAGTTCAGTGAAGGAAAAAAAAGCTGAAAGAGATCTTGTCTGAGAGTTCTCTGTCTGGAAAATGAAGACTTATTTCCCCAAAGAGATCTTTGAAAAGGTGACAGATGTAGAATATTTTCCTTTTTTGTAGGAATAAATCCTGTAGGAATAAATCCTGTAGATTTACAGCTATATTTTCATCTTCCATTTCCAGTTTCTTCCAAATGAGATTAGAAATGGCCAAGATATTAATCACACTTCAAGTATGTATAGTATAACAGCCAATGCATGTTCAAGGAGAGCATTACTAACACTATCCCTAAGGTAAATGAATTATACTTTTTTGTATTACATTACATGCAGCATTCTAAGATCATAATGACATAGTAAACAAAAAACTGAGACAAAAATCTAATGGAATTAACTAAAATAGGATTTACAAGAGGTGGAGAGAGATTACAGTAAAATTTTAGGCTCCAATCCGGCAAATTTTTCTAAATATCCCAATCTCAGTAGGGATCTGCCAGTATGAAATGAAAGTACTTAATAAAGGCCAGAAGTCTAAACTTTGATGAACACTTTATCAGATTTATAAAATCAAAATCTGGTTGAATAACTACAGAAAAAAACATAATAATGTCAATGATGCATGAGAAATTGGTGTGACAAAGTCAAAAGAGTAGAAAGATTGGATAGCTAAAAAGGGAGTTTAAAGTCATGAGAACAATAACCTGCAGGAGGAAAGAAAGAAACTGTGAAAGCATTGTATTTCAACAAGATGCATACTACCAGTCAAGATTGTAGAACAACTACCAGTATGTTAAGTTCCCATTAGATCATTGAATAATAGACCAATAATAGCCATATAGTCACATCATAATTTTTCTAAATTATTTTTAAGAAGACACACTTAAGGTTAATTCATCTAACAAGAAAATTCTTGCACTATAAAATAGATTTCTCCTTCATTCCTTTTTACTAGAACTACCTATTAATCAAGTTTGTATGGCAAACTTGATTATACTTTAAGCAACTTTGTATTGCTTTATAAGGGTGGTTTAAACTCAGTGAATAGTAGCAGAAAAAGTAAACAATTGCTTAATGTTTTTGAAACAGCAGTCCCAAACACACATGTACATTCAAGCACTCATGCAGTAGATCAGGTATCTTGCAGTTTCTGGGGACTGATTTCCCACTGACAGAGCATGAGTCCAATATGTTCCATATGCAGACAATTTATTCTGCAAAGAAACAGCATTATGTAAGACATGTCTCATTGGCTTGCATCTGGTTCATTGCATATATAGATACAGTGTATCTGCAGAAATATTTCTGTTTAGGAAATACTAGACGGAAGTATGAGTTACAGGAAGTGAATGAGAAGAATAGTTTTCTGAACAAAAAAAAAAAAAAAGAAAAAAAAATCAGAGGCAAACCTAAACTTACTTCCAACATTTTAACATTTTAGCTTTTTCTTGTTTGGACTGTCTGTCTCTTGAATGTTTAGATATCAGCATAGACGCACAGGCAGCAACTCTAATATTCTCTGTGAGCAACGGGTCAGATCTTACCATCAGTTGAAATTCTGGATTGGACTTGAGTGGAATTTGGCTTTTTCAAATCCAAAATGATGATTTGGAAAATATTATTTAACTAGCAAGTAAAGAAAAAAAAAAAAGAACTGTCATTTCCATTTCACAGGTTACATAGTGCCCAGTGTAACCAAAACATAGTGTCAATCAAATGTTCACCAATGGTTTTGTCCAGTAGGGGAAAGAAGGACTGATAAGGGTTTTGCTCATATCTACAAAACAAAGTTGATGGCTATCAATGCCAGAAGAAATGTGGATCTGTGCATTTGGAAATAAGTGATAGAGTGGACAGGAGCAAATTCACACACTTCTGCATATTTCCATACCATTACACTGTGCAGCCCACAGCAAGCTCCCTGAGTGCTTACAAGACTGAGCAAACATCAAACAGATCTGCCCAACAAGGCATGTGTGACAGCTGCCTATGCTATAACATAAAGTAGAAGAGATCTTGGGTATTCTGAATTATTACTTCTACATGTAGGTTTCAAAAACTCACCTTTTCTGGGCCCAAGTTAAATCTAGGCACTTAGGAAATACCTGTCTAAATTCTGGTGTATCTACAGAAATTTCAGTACATTAAAATAGAGTTAAATGTAAGTCTTCACATATTGCAGGAGGATCCCTAACCATTGAGGTATCATGCTACACTGTATATTTTCTTCTGAGAAATTTTTCATTTTGTATAAATAATTAAACAATAGGTAATATAGCTACTTCAATTTAATGCTTCTGCATGACCTAACACCATTAGACTAGAATGGCAATCTAACATTTATTTTCCAATCACCCAAAAATATGTGCACAATCAGTGTAATCTAAGGTTACATAATAATAAATTAAATGAACTGGAGTATCTGCTGGAAGCAGTTCAGCAATGGTAGCAATAAGGGACTGCCCAAGATAAGAGGTCTGAGTGAATTAAATGAGCACAGAGACATTAGCTCAGGTGTCTCTGAACTGAAAGAAAGCTAATCTTAAAACATCCATCAGATATAATCAGAATCAGAATCAGTCAAAGATTAGCCTTGTTGACTAACATTCAGACTGTATTTTCCCATGCCAGATTTATAGGATATATCTTCCTCAATGATTATATTCATTACCATGTCTAATCATGCTTAGTTACAGCATCTTTTCTCTTTGGTTACCTGGAAACAGATAAATTTACACTCAGACAACACCAAGGACTCACCTGGTGCAGGACCTCTGCTGTTAACTAGGATGTCTGGGGAAGTTAGACCTTAGTGAGGCTTTATGAGACCCCAAAGTGAACTAGGTCTACCCAAAATGTATTTTTTTCATGCAGGAAATGTTTAGCAGATATTTTACATGAAAAGAAAACCTACAATCTTCTCTTTTGTTTTTGATATGCTTTCTGTGGATGATGTTATAAATGGTCTCACCATTCAATATGTGCTCACTTCTTTCCCTTTTTTTTTTTCATTTTCTTTTAGACACCAGCATCAATTATGTCTTGTTTCAATATGTCCCATAGGCTAAATAGGCATTGTGTAAATAAGTATTTCTATTTATCATTTTTGAATTTGCTGCCAAGCTATGCCTGTTCTTAGCCAAGCTGTGAATATCCAGGTGTTTGTGACCTTTCTCCTTAAACGATTTTCTCAGGCAATCTAATCATGTTTGTTGCTCTTCCCTGAACTCCATTCAATTTGTTCCTTTTTCCTCCCTTTCCTTTCCAATCAGGTACCAAGATGTTGAGAAATGAATAACGTATTCTAGATGCAGTCTCAACAGATCTGATAGAGTGTGACTAATACTCATGACTGATTAGTTAATGTTTCTGTATATGATGCCAAAAATTGCATTGACCTTGGATTTTTTTCCCCCCTGAAATATCACATTTAGAGCTGGAAAAGAAATGTCAATAGTCCTAGAATTTTTTCAAGAGTTGAATGTTTTCTTTTCCAAAACTGAGGCAAAAGTTAAAGAAATAAAACAGGATTATGAACTAGCAGACATCCCCAACACTAATTTAAATCAGTTGAAACATTTCATTTTGACATTTTCTACATTGCAATTTTAACTTTTTAAATGACAAGACAGCTATAATTAGCTAATGTTTTTACACGGAAACGCAGAAAGTACTTCTTTTTTAAAATGTAAAAGGTCAAAATAGGACATTTTAGCAATTCTGAAAGATTTAGGAAGCAAGTAGGATGTTGATAACCATTTCTACCTAGGAACATTTATAGAGTCAACCAATTGGCACATCTAGGGAAAAAAGAAGCAGTTCAGTGGAAAATTTATGATAATCTTTAATCATACTGAAAATTCATTTTTAATTGTTTCTCTTGTTTTCAGCACTGTTGTTATTATTCAGAAGCCATCTTCCTACAGAATATCTATTTTAGATTATACCTTGCCAATTAAACTTTTGCTTTTTCAAGTTTTTTTTTTTCTTAAAATACTTCTGTTCTTTCTAGTTATGTTCCTATTTTTTTCTCACGGATGCTCCCTATGCTTTCAATTGCAAGTTTCACTAGTGCACTGTACTGTTTTTCTTTCAGATGGTTCATGAAGATGTTTAATAAGACAAGAGTTGATTCTGACCCCTGTGGCACTGTACAACACATCGGTTCATCTTGAAACATTGTAGTTCATGATGATTTTTTGCATTGCCTCAGTCAATTTTTATTCATAATTTCTACATCTATTTTGATCTGAATGTGAGATATCTTGGTATACTGCCAAGTATTAAATACATTATTAAAATTAAATACTTTATTAAAAATGTGTAGTCTGTTCTCTTTATCTTTTATTTATCTAGTTATGCTAGCCTAACATTAGCTTCAGAACTCTATGTTAAATGTTGGTCATAATTCCACTGTTATTAATGTGTCACATATGTAAGTAATGCAATTCCATGCACTTTGTATGATCCTAGAAACTATGGGAAGAATATCATATAAAAACATAATCACCTAAATAAGATATGAGTAGAAGATAAAAGCACATATTTAAAATTTTAATCACAGAACTCTTTGCTTAGCAGCTGCTTAGCCACCTTAATCAGGTGCCTACCTCTGTGACAGATATTCTCCACAGCACTCACTTTGAAATGCATACACATCCAGAACTTTTAGTCTGAGTGGACAGTATATATTAATGTTAGCGCTTTACCAGAATTAGAATAAGCCTAGGAGTTACATAGCCATCAGGGAAACCTAACTCTTCTGAAAGGCTCAGCTTGTCAGTAGTTCTTGACTCATTCCTAGCCTGAGAGGTTGCTTTTAAAAATATTATTATTTATTTATTATTATTATTATTTATTATACTATATTTTATCTTTTTAAGTTGAATGTTGTGACCACTGAACATCATGTAACATCTGAAGAATGAATATACTTGCTTAGGAATCAGGAAATACGAATTCTTTGGTGGCTTTGTCTGGACTTCTTAAAGCTGCCTGTATCAAGGAATAAACAGCAAAAGGGAGTTAAAAAAGGGATGACTTCATCACAGGAAATGCCAAGACCCCAGAACACTATTCTCCTGAGGGCCTTAACAGCTCAGCATAGAGTCTGCTACTCTCCTTCAGCATTGACAGTGTCTGTAGGCCACTAGCCTATGCTTCCTAGCTAGGGAACCTTTGCAAGAAGTGGCAGTTTGAAATCTCTCAGGTAGAAAGAGGAATTCAGCAAATGTCTCATTGTCGGTCCAAACCCACCCTTGATGGTTGCTATTATAAACTCAAATGAAATCTTTTGACATCAGAGACACATTTGCTGAGTCCTTTAAAAGAATATTAGAAATTACCTCCAGGAAGGGGGCCAGTGTCCATGAATTTCAAGTAGACGGAGTAATGCCAAGACATCCATGCTTTACTACAGCTTAAACCTTATTGTCTATTATATATATATATGTTTATATATATATATGCAGAATTGATAAAATAATTGATTTTACCTAGTTTTTCATATGTATGCATCAGATCCTCATCTGTTCCAAATCAGCATAGTTGATTTGATCCCAGCTATCGATAAGGAATCTTATTAAGAGCAACAGAACATCTCAAAGAATCTGGGTTATTTTATGTTTGTTTGTTTGGTTTGGTTTGGTTGTTGTTTTTACTTTATAATTCTGCTTCTGTCTGTACTTTTGTTTATAGTTCCGTTCGGCTTCGATAACAATCAAGGAAATAATAAGACTTTCCAGTTCAGTGTCCTCTTCAGCTACAAGGGGACCAAGTAGTTTCTTCCAAAGCTTGCTCAAAACTTCCTTTGATTCTAGTTTGGCTTTCTTTTTTTATTTATTTATTTTTAATTTCAGAATTTATATCCTTTTACTTTTCTTCAGTACTACAACAAGATTAAAAAAAAATATTTTATACTTTTCTTCAGATGTAAAAGAGTTCTGAAAGCTCCTACCGTAAGATCTTTGAAATTACTCTGGTTAGGAAATTACATATGATTTGTAAAAATTTTTTAGTGTGTTTTCTCTCACAGTGGTTGCTACCAAGCTACTCCAGACTAAGCTGGAAGATACTCAGAAATAATTATGAAATTTGTTGTGCCTCAAGGAGGTTTCCTATTGTTCTGGATGGGCTTGGGATTTGGCAATAATCATGCCAGAATGAGGTGACTACATCAAGCATTTATTCAGGTGAAAGCACATAAAAGCAGCAAAGGATAGATAACTGCTCATGAGGTGATACCTGCCCGCGGGATACTGGACCCAAACATCCTCTTGAGCTGGCAGATCAGAGAGAGAGAGTTGCTGACCGGCTCCCACGGAGACAGCGCAGGCCTCAGAGTTTGGAGTTTCTCCTGCCCCCGCTGTCTCTGCACTGTCCTCTCTATGCCCGGTGCATCCTGGCACATAGGGTCAGTCCCAGGAGGCAGCCTGGGGATCGGACAAACTCTGCCTCTAGTTGTGCAACTCTCCCCACCGGGTGCGCAGATGCGCACTCCAGTCGGGGGGCCCAGCCCTCAATTCGAGGGTCCTGCCTTCCTCCTCTTCTTCCTCATTTCCGGGTGTTTGGGCTCCAAAGCTAGTTTGGAGGACATCTGCGATTAAGTTGGCTACAAGCCCAGCTGAGCAGCCGGCTTCAACAGGTTTCCGGCAGGGGCGCTGCTTGTGGATCAGACTGAGCAGCTGCCTTATTGCTCAGCCTAGGCAAACATCCTTTTTTCTCACGGTATTCTCACGGCCTCTGCTTTCCATAGGAGATTTTTTATGACTCTACAGATCACAGAAATTTTCATCTCCAATACACCTATAATAATAAATATCTGGTAATTATTTGTACTTATGCAGAATTTTTATCTTCTTTCTCAATTTGTATATATTTTTTCTGCTATATAAAAATATAACTACTGGGCATTCTTATTATCTTATCTTATTCTTATTATACATCCCAGTTTTGAATAGTTATAGATTATTGCCTTTTGCAGTAACCTGTAGCAACAGTTTGCAGAGGTTAACTCTGGAGTGTTTGAAAAACTACTTTCTCTGAGATATTGGTGTTTCAATCAAAATTGATTCCTTGTAGACCATCTTTGCATGGGAGCACTTAGTAAAACAGTCCTAGCTCCCTGTAGCTTTATCCACTTTGTACGACTGGCATAAAGCAAGCTGTTCTCCGCGAACAAGAATAGTCAAGTATGTGAATTGCAAGCCAAGTATTTTCTGGATCAGGGCATTAGTGTTTATCACACATTATTAAGAGAAAAAAGAAAGCATTGGGTGAAAAACTCCGATATTTGGATAAATATGCTAGAATGCACTAATCTAAATATGCTAGATGATGCTGGTGTTGTCATGATATGGTTGTAATTTGGCATTATAGTATTTTCAAAAATTCTTCCTTTAAAGCCTTTCTCAAGACTTTTTTGAGTGTCTGCAGAAAGGAAAAGAAGAAAGACAGCGAAGGGTAGAAAGACTTTAATGCAGACTGTTATCATCAGCATTTACTTGCATATTACAGAAACAACAAATTTAGCAGAATGATATTTCACCATGTTTCTCTTTATATGTTGCATGTCTTACTGTTTTATCAGCATTTTGAAGAAAATGTTGTCCAAAATGTAGGAAAAGGGTTTGAATTTTCCCTGTCTTAGTTTAGTCAACCTTTCTGAATACCTAAAAATGCCTTATAATAAGACTTTTAGAAAAATATTGAACTGCACAACAAAGACACTTTTCTAGAACACATGATGTGTACTTGACTTATTATATTCAATTACAGATGACAGGATAATGACATAAATTGATAAGAAAGAGAAAAAAAAAAACAAATTCTGAACAAAGATCAAGAACTATTTCTTCATGCAGAGAATCATAACTATTGGTGTTACATAATGGTATTCAATCCAGTTAGGCTGGAAAAATAAGAATGGAAGCCTTTCAATAACACATTGAATAATCCATTAGAATGCTCCCTGTGGAGTAATAGAATTTCAAGAGGGAATGGACCAATACTTCTGCACCTCTTGGTGGGAAACTAATCTAAATGCCTAGTCTACTACATTTTTCTGCAGTTCTGACCACCAATTTGGTATTTGAAGTACCGATTTTTAATCAGAAGAAGAAGTATAATAAAATCTAGTAATCCTTACATGAAAATACAGAAGTGAGAAAAAGAGATGGTTCAAATATATTAAGTGCATTGAAAAAAAATAGTGCATATCACATCTGTATGTGTCATATAAATATCAAATTGAGGGTATACTGTTTCACTGTACATTTCTTTTGCTCTGTGATTATTACTCGTTTCCAGATCATCTGAGATAGATAAGACAAGAGATCTAGTAACTCTTTAAAGAGACAGACAGGAACTGCCTAAAATCATTACTTTAACTGAGGACAATGCTAAATTATTGACTTTTTACCTTGTCATGGAAAAGAACCTGAATAAAGTGCACTTCGGATTTCTTTTTTTTTTTTTTTTTCTTTTTTACTTGATGCTGATTATTTTGCTATGTCTTTCAAACGATAGCTCTACAGTACACAGACTCTTTATATGTGCAGTGTTGTGTAAACTATTGTATTATAAACCAGATGCTCCAATGGAGTAAATCAGCATTGTGTCATTAAAGATCAGCTCTGGATTGCCAATTAACTGAAGATAATTAACATATTTGAGCACTAGTTTGAATCTTCCCTGGGATGAAAAATATTTGCAGTCTATTCTACCGATTAATCACACAATATTTATTTGAATAAATCTCTTCTTCGAATTAGGAATGCATGAGCACCCAGAAGAAATGCATCTGTAGTACCTAACCCTTGTTTATAGTTTGAAAGCAGACTTTGTTGTTCATGCCTCCAATGAAAGTCCTGGATCTGCACTCTTCACAATTCTTACAGTGACCAAATACAAGGACTCTTTGTCTCTGCCCAGATGGTAGCTGAGATGTAGACGTAGAGATACAAGTTATTAAATCAAATCAGCAATAATCAATGAAAAATCTGGTGTGAATATAGCAACACAGAGGTAGAGTAGTTAATACATGAATATACAATATCCCCACAGGAGAATGGACTGTATACGTATGACCATACTGAAGAGGTTACGCTATTATTTTAACTGTATCATTGCAAATGAAAGGATAGGCTTTTATGTTTAGTTAGTCAGAATGTTTAGGCAGTGTTGCAAAACTAAGTCACAAGTACTATGAAAAATAAATCTGATTCTCAGTTCTTATTCAGAACTGTTAAGACCTGGACAGTTCAGATGCAATTTTGTTCACTTTCAGAATACATATCACTATTCAGCACCAAAATTACTTCACTGAAATCTATGTTGTAGTCAGAAGTGTCTAGGATGAGCACTCTTAGAAACTTTGCTTTTGCATCTACTAAAAAAATGTTAGTAAATGATTGCCTTAAATTTCTGAAAATTTGAATGGTAATGAATGGAATTTAAAATTTTCTCTGAACTTTATTGCATTGAAAATGGGAGCATAAATGCAGTTATGCCTATCTTTGTCTTTGATTCCTGGCATCACTCCCTTTATTATCCACCTTGTGTATAAATCATTCCCTAATGACTATTGTAAATGCTAATGTCAAATTAATGTTAAAAAATGTATATACATTTTTAGCTAATAGCAACTAAAATTTTAAGTGTTATAAAATTCATATAATTGAACTATTTAAACCTCGCTAAGGGATTTATACAAACTGTTCTAATTTAAAGAGTTCCTTTGTGACTAAATGTCCTTATTACTTTGGGAATCTTTTGTTATTGCTGTTGTTATCTTAAAAATAATCTCTAGAGTTCAACAGATGCTATTGTATGTATTGTAGATTATGTCTAGTTGAGGCCTTAGCTCTCAGTCTTCTAAAAGTAACATAGCTTAAAGGTTTGTTGAGGCACAAGAGTTAGATGTGCTCAATTATAACTTGGACTTGTCTTCTAAACACGCCCCAGAATTCATATTCCTTTTATTATTCTCAGTTCGTTGGAGTAGAAACTGTGTAAGGCTTTACCATGTGTAGTGAAAGCATTCTTGTGAAAGCATTTGGAAAGATTCTTAAGAATTCAAACCGTCCTCATCTTCACTAATGTTTTTCTGACCTTCCACAACTGATGGCACTACAGTACAAATAAAATGTGCTGTAAATTCTGATGCAGCAGTTGCATCCTATAATTACTCCTTTAGTGTAGCCCAGAAATACTTTGCCCTTCAGTAACTGATTATAGACATCCAAACACTACCTCCAATATCTGCCAAAACATTCCTCTAATTGCAGTCTGTTACTGATCTGTCTTTTGTTTGGTTTTATCTGTGTGTGGTAACTTCATCTATTTTAGAATAATTGTTTTTATATGGTATTTAAAAACATGGAAAAAAGATAAAATCTGGCTTCAGTTGTGATCCCCTGAAAAACACAGTAGACTGGTTAGGAAGTTGACGGTCTTGATAATCAGCACTAGAATCACTTTCCTCTTGGAAGAGTCAATATTATCACTATGATGTGAGATTATTAAAAAATCGTATTTTACCCGAAGTGGGAGTTCTAAATAAAAGTAGATCATTATAGGTGAGTCACATTTTCTTCAATTTCAAGCAAGCGGCTATTAAAGTCACTTAGTCTTCCAAACTGGTTTTATTATTCATCCACGAATAAAGCAATCCAAATCATCAAAGCAAGAAGAGGTTAATGTTCTCTTAAGTCTATGCAGAGCACTAATCGGGTTCTTCAGATCTAGAAGGATACTTACCCTGCCTCAACTTGGAGTGGTTCTTTAACTTTTTTGACAGTCTTAGACTAGCTTTTCCCAGTAACTACATGTTATTTTCTAATATAGCAAAGCTAGTTGCTTCTCTCTGTTCTTAAAGTGCACCCTTTGCTCACCTCTTATTTAACTAGGAGCACAATAGGTCAATGAAATGAGAAAGCACAAGGGAATTAATTTAGAGAAGCATATCTACATATCTGAGAGTATTAACCATATTTGTCATCAGATTAGAGGAGATATCAAAACATGAAAATGTGAGAAAGCTTCCCTCCCCTCCCCTTCCCTCCCCTCTTTTAAGGGGATTTTTTTTTTACTTATTCAATATTTCTAATTTTAGATGAATACACCAAAACTATTTACATTTCAATTATCCTATTTTATCTTATAAATATTTGTTCTTAGCATGCCTCCCTGTTTTAAAGTGTTTTACATTTAAAGAAATAACACATTTGAAAGCATATTCACATTGAATTGATTATTTAAGCAACTTTCACTTTCTGAAGACTTTATATTTTGTTAAACTATGATTTTCCAATATTTCTGCTGAAATTAATAATTGGAATAAAGTGTCCATGGTAAATTTGTTCTGGAGAAGATTCCTGGACATTATCCAGCACACAGAAAGCTGTTTCCATTTGCTCTATCCTTATTCATAGCCAATATTATTTTTTACAGTGAGATTGTATATTAGTACTGAGCACTCAGTCACAGAGATCAGCCAGGCACTCAGTGAGTGAAGCTACTCTTCGTGTGTTTGGATATCTGGGGATCCCTATCACTTTAAGCCTTGGAAAACGTGTCCCAGTTTTTAGTATAAAAGAGGGATTTTCTCACAATGGTGAAATAAAAAGAAAGGATAGAAAGCATTGAGCTGGAGTAAATCACACCCATCATTCATGGCAGAAATGCAATCTATTGCTCAGTATTATAAATGTAATTCTTGACTGGTGGATTAATTTCATCAATTGCACAGTCATGGAAGAGAGACGCTAAACAAAACATGTGGTAAGTGTAACAGTGAATTTCAAACAATGATTAGATTCTGCAGCTAGAATCAGTAACATCTAGGCTGCCCTCTGGGTTGCAAATATCATATATAAGAAGAGACCTTTGAAATTAAACTTTCAAACTAGAATCATGAGATATAAAGCACAAAATTTTAAATTTTCTATAAGTAGGTAAACTAAAATTTTGTGATTCTACAGAGTTATAAATTCTGTTAAATTAAAATTTATATAGAAAACAGATACCTTCTTTTATATTATTGCAGCTTTTACAGAGAGCTAATTTATACATGAGGAACCATGCAACCAAAGATGTGTTTCTTGCCATGAACTCATTTGGTTAAGATACAAGAAAACATCCATTAGTACATCACAACCATGACTTTGCAAGCTTAGCCGCTAAATTCACTGTATCCATTCAAGCAAGTATTTCATTCAGTCCAGCTGAAGTAAATTTATTGTCGATCACCAATATCACCAATATTGTCATAAGGTGCAGAACCTGACACTATGCGAGTTAGTATGGTCTGCCAGTGCTTTCCTCTCCTTTCCTTAGATGAATGGAAGAGAAAATAACTTTGCAGTATGCAGGATAATAGCACAAAATGCTTATATAAGCTATTAGCTTTAGAGAGGTAGTGAGAATGAACATTAAGATAAAGAGCTAGGATAGATGGTGGGATGAGTCCGTCTGTACAGGCACTTGAACAGGGAGAGGCTACAGGAAACAAATTGTTTATGCCTGGGGATAATACATGCTTACTGAATAGTGCACTTAAATAGGGACTTTTGTGTATGTGTGAAAATTTTGTCTCTCTTTTTTTTGAAAAGGTTATAACCGGAATACTGAAAGAAGCTGAAATTTGAAGAGGAGAGGAAAAATGATCTTGTGTCTAAATCACTCAGATCTCCCACTCTGAAAAACTGTATTGTAGCTTTAGCATCTCTGTGACAGTCATCCCAAGGAGAGTGTAGCAAATCACTGAAATTGAGTTTTTCAGTATTCATTTCTCACTATCTATATGTAAAGACGGAAACATTATAATGGGTTTTACATCATCTCACTATGACCATCTCACAGGTAGACACCCTCATTTGAGTTTATCTGCAAAGGATTTCTCTATCTTCAACAGAGAAAAATACAGAATCACAGAATGCTTAAGGTTGGAAAGGACCTCTAGAGATCATCTAGTCCAACCCCTCTGCACAAGCAACGACCTCTAGAGCATGTGGCACAAGGTGGCATCCAGGTGGGTTTTGAAGATCTCCAGAGAAGGAGACTCCACAACCTCTCTGGGCAGCCTGTTTCAGGGCTCTGTCACCCTCACAGCAAAGAAATTCTTCCTCTTACGGAGGTGGAACTTCCTGTGTTTCAGCTTACCCCCGTTACCCCTCGTCCTATCACCAGCCACCACAGAGAAGAGCCTGGACACATCCTCCCTACAATCACCTCTCAGGTACTTGAACATGTTAATAAAATCTCCTCTCAGCCTTCTTTTATACAGACTAAACAGGCCCAGTTTGCTTAGACTTTCCTCATATGACAAATGCTCTAGTCCCTTAATCATCTTCGTGGCTCTCCACTGGACTCTCTCTTGGGTCCAGCGCTTGTTGGAGTTGACATCCTAGGTATCTGAATGCGAGATGAGCCAAAGCTTAAAAATCTCTCCAGTGACCCTAAAGGGAGTCAAGGGTAACTAATTCAGTTATCTTCACCTTCAATACAGGCATCTATATTTGATCAGCTGATTCCTAGCCCTAGAATCTGTTTTGCAGAAATGTACAACTCTCACTGCAACTTAATATTCTATATGCTGTGAACAAATAATAAAATTCTGCAGAAGTCTAGATTTTGTTAAAACACAGATCTTAGAAATCTCAAAATTATCATGAACTTCAGTTGTAGATATCTCCGTGCCCCCGTTTCCCCATCTATTAAACAGTGATAACACTCTCTCACCACATAGGAGTGCCGTGAAGGTAAATTAGTTACTGTTTCTGCAGCATTCAGATGTTATAATGATGATTGTCACCATTAATTAATTAATTAATTAATTAATAATTCAGTCTCCCTAGCAGCATTTGAATAGCGCCCTAAGGCTGCATGGTGAATAATGAGGAGAAAACAAAATATTGAATAGCTGCTCGTTTACTGAATACTATTAATCCTTTTTACTGAATGATGCAAGGATGTCATGGACTAAACAGTATATCAGCATCTAATTAAAAACTGTATTATACTGCTTAAGCACAAGAGTACAAACTAAGATTTCACAGATTACTTAAATTCTAGTCTTTTCTAAATTTTGAGTGCTTCAGTTTGCATCTGTAATGGCCTTTTACAGTATTTCTAAAAATATAAGTATCGTTAAGCTTGAATGTAAAGGACACTTACAGATTTGCTATTATTTTTGATGTTGTTTTCATGTATCTGTAAATAATGTACTATCCATCTATCCAGGAAGTACATTCAAAAGCACAGTAAAAAAGGAGTAAAGTAACTAACTACTATATATTGTTGAAGCAGCCTGTGCCTGTAAATGCAAATAGGCTTAGGATCTAGCTGCTTGAATTAACTAACAAGTTTAGGGACTCATCTACACAGAAAAATAGTGAAATCCATGGGATACTTGCATATGTGACAAACAATATAAGCAGTAGGTGAAACAGATGATCTTAACTGACTGTTTGGAAAAACATAAATGTATAATAAAGAGCAATTAATTATTGTATGAAGCTCAACACCCTGTTATATGAAGCCTCTCAGCCCTGGTGGAAAAATAGTCCAGATATTTCAGTATATTTTACTTAACTACAGCTGCAATTTTACTAGATCTTGAGATATGAAAAGTTTTTACAATAAAATGATTTCAAACAGCCAATGTCATTCTTGACCTTGTACAGAACTGATTTTTTTCCTGAAATTGCACAAGACCCTTGTACTCTAGTACTGCATGTACCGCTTCCTATTATTATTATTATTTTTTTTTAATAAATCAGGAGTAGTCATAGCTAAACAATAACTTCAAAGTATTCTTGAATCTTCAGATTATTTAACTGTCCAAAAAAATTCCTTTTCCCACACATATTGTCTTTGTAGCATTTGTTTTGTCTTACATGAATAGAAACAACGCAATAGTAAGAAGTTTTTATTTCCTCTCATATTTCAAGGAACCACTTTACCTCTAAGTAGATTGATCCACACTCAGAATACACTGTTGTATTTTCTTAATGGAAAGCTTTTTAATCACTCCGTAAGAAGTTTCCATATTTCTTCCTGTCTTTTATGCAGTTGCTGCCAAGTGTTGCTAAAGGGCACTCTTCAAATGAAATTATACTAGACATCATGTTGCATTTCAATTACACCATTTTGTTTAAAAATGTAAACATGTGTTGACTGTGTGGAACACTGTGGTCTTTTATATTTTAACAAACATTCATGTCAGGAAAGAATTATTATATCTGTATATATTTGAAAACATTTCTGTTATCAAAATGAAAATGCTTAATTCCTTGTACCTACTAAATGTCCCTCTCACCCCTCATTTCTTTTTCAGGAGCAAATTCAAAATAAAATACTGTACCAAAAAATGAGACATTGTCATTGTATGGATTTCTACTGTCTTCTACAATTTATAACTTCTGCAAAACATCGCAGAACAAAGTAAAGTAGAAGTGGAATAAAGAAAGTGAAATAGAATAAGAAAAAAAAACCACTAATTACAACAAGGGCTTTTAACTTCTCATTTCAGTACAGTGATTTTCATCACAATATTTTATTTTCAATATGCATATTACAATATATCCTTTCTTCCTACAGGCCAACAAAATATAGTAGATAATACATTCAAGACCTAGGATTCTTAATATATTTTTGCAATTGGAGTAAATCTACTAACTTTGAAAAAAAAAAAAAAAAAAAAAAAGCATGAGGAGAAGAGCAATAATCAGTGGCCATCAACAGTGAAGCAGTACTTTGAGAAGCATATTTTTGTTTTGCATAAACTATAGGGATATAAGTAAGCAACTATATGTACTGTCGATAAATAATGCTTAGTGTAAGTTCCAGAATAGCTATTAGAAGCCTAAATGTTTGTGTTTTTTTAAAATCTAAAAGTTGATTAATATAAATATCAAAAATAATTCACAGAGCAAAAGCCACGCTCACCTGAGTGCACTACTTAGTGTCTTTCGGAGTTGTGGTCTTTCCTCTCTCTGGTCCTATGAAGCTTGAAATAACATGCTGGCTCAGATTTACTAGGAAAAAAAAAAAAAAAAAGCAATGATTTTTCCTTGAAAGAGCTATGAGTTCAAACCCTCTTTCAGAAAGAATAACTCAAGCTTGGTTTTCTCACTTGCCATTCAGCTCTTTTACAGAAAATGGATCCTGCCACTTTTTCCATTAGTGCTAAATTATAGGCTAAATATATACCTCCAAATTCAGGTGAAAGTCAGATTTTCAGGAACATTTCCTTTTCTCCTTAGCATTCTGCCTGAAGTGAATCCCTTGCTTAGTTACTTCCCCCTTTCCAGCTGAGAAAGCATATAAGCTGATGAAATCCGTCTTTGAAGAGAAATGATTAACTTTTAGACATTTCAGTGCTGAGATTCACAGTGCTTATGTATGTTTTTGGACCTTTTCCCTTATATGTTGCACCTTCAAAAACATTTAAAGGCATTGTGCAATGTATTTCCAAAATCATTTATATTGTCACTGTAAAACTATAGTTTTTCTCCATGTATAAACTTCTTTTGTTCCAGGATACTAACTCCTTTTACTAGCTCCATTTCTCTTGTCATTCTCCCACTACCCAAAAGGTCCTTCTATCTCCTATGAAAATTAGCTCAAGCTTTCCCATTGCTCTACTGGTAGCAGACAAGGCTACATAAATCAGCCAGCATTAACCAAAAAAGTCTTTTGCTTTCTTACAGTCAGAAAAATAGCTGTCATTCATTGAATTACTTTTTAGGGGAAACCCATTCATTCTTTACATTACCTTTTTCTCCGTAACATTTTCAAAATAGAATATTTTCAACATGTGGATGGTCAAACTAAGCATCTGTTCCGGATGGGCTCGGGATTTGGCAATAATCACGCCAGAACGAGGTGACTACATCGAGCATTTATTCAGGTGAAAACACATAAAATCAGCAAAGTATAGATAACTACTCATGAGGTGATACCTGCCCGCGGGATACTGGACCCAAACATCCTCTTGAGCTGGCAGATCAGAGAGAGAGAGTTGCTGACCGGCTCCCACAGAGTCAGTGTAGGCCTCAGAGTTTGGAGTTTCTCCTCCCTGCCTCTCTCCGCCCTGTCCTCTCTATGCACGGTGCATCCTGCCACGTCGG
>NW_010582736.1:1014322-1073467 GCF_000705375.1 Tinamus guttatus
CAAGCCCAGCCGAGCGGCCGGCTTCAACAGGTTTCCGGGGGGGCTGCCTGTGAACCAGGCTGAGCAGCTGCATTCGTACTCCTTATCACTCAGCCTAGGCAGGCAAACATCTTTTCTCTCAAGGTCTGGCCTCTGCTTCTCAGAGGAGATTTTTATGACTCTACAGATCACAGAAATTTCCATCTCCAATACAGCATCTACGAATATTTTGAAATCTTAGCTGATCTTTATCTTCTAGTTTTCAGGTGTTAAAGGGTTGAAGAAAAAGCCTGTCCTTGTTCTCACCAAGTACTCTATTTGTCCAAGAACAGACAGAATTGAAACTGGTATGTTCGAGTTGACTCTTCAGTAAAATTCGCCTTTTTTTTTTTTTTTTTGTGTGTGTGTGTGTGTGGTCAGGATAAATACTCATGATAGCCCCCAACAAAGTCATAGCATAACCCAGAGGGGAGCTGTATAAAAGGTGGGAAAGCGTGTCATTGGTGCAATTGGTAGAGCAGTATCAATTGCAAGAGAGCGTGTATAACTTAACATCCTTGGCAGAAAGATAACTTAGAAAGATAACACTTAAGGTAGATCATGTCATTGCATATGTCATCAAGAGTTGTAACATCATGATATCTTTAACTGACAAAAATCCAACTCCTTATTGAACATTTAAGGAGAGTGAATATGTCAGCAGCAAAAGTGGCTGTCATTTGACAAACTGACTATTCTTGCTGAAAAAAAGCATACAAAATTCATCAAAATGAATGTTTGCTTCAGACAGCATATAGCTCTCCAAGATGGATATAAAATATAATTGTATTACATTACAACCTTCCTGCTTGTTGTGTCTCCGCCCTAGAGAAGAGAGGTCACCTATCTGCCTGAAATAGTGTGCCAGTCTGTATTTTTCTTTTCTCAAAAAGAATTTAAGAACAATAGCAGAATGTCTAAGAGGAGTTAGTGCAGGCTGACTCTCTGAGCTCAAATCCTCCTAAAAGTTGATACAAAAGTGTGTTTTGTCTCTGTGTGAGGCAAGATTTCCTGGGTCCCAGTGAGCTAGGTATTCAGGCAGATATCATCTCAGAGATGTTAATCGCTTCTGTCATCCCTGTCCCAGCCTGCTGCTGCTCTCTCAGCTTCAGCAAATAAGCGCAATAGCTTTGAGACTCTGTTTATTTTAACCATAAAATAAGAAAGGTTAGATTTTCAAATAAAAAGCTCCATGGGACAGACATATAAACTTCAAACAATTGTTAATATTACTGAATAATTTTCTGTAATAAGTTATTTTTCTCCTTCTATAGACTAGTCGCTTCTACCCAAAGGTATGCAGAATAAGCCAGAGAAAAAAAGGTTTATAGACTACAAAGAAACTGTTTGCTGCATAACAAAGTATTCCGAGAAATTATTTTGTAAGAACCAACACTACTAACATATACATACTACTAACTACATACTATACATACTACTAACTACATACTACTAACATATACATAAAATATACATTTTATGTATATTTTTGTATTTCACTTCCTAACAGTGATCTCAAATTATACAGTTTCAAATGAAACATGCTTTATGATTTTTTCCCAGTATTTCAACTAGCCCAAGATATAATTTTAATGTTCTGCTTGCAAACTGAGTAATATCATTGTGCAAAGCACCATAATTTCCCATAACACTGCTAATGCAATTACTTGAAAAAGAAGAACAGAGGTGAAGAATGATTTCTGCCAGTAAATCTCCTGCCAGGCACTTAAGAAACAGGAAAATCTAAAAGGGCTTAAGATGATTTCAAAGTAAATTTCTGAAAATTATTTTATTATAAGCAGATAATTAATTATGACTTTTTTTTTTCAGAACAGTAGCTCCAGTGCATATCCCAGTCTTTTTATTATCATTCTTATGATTCATTTTTTGTCTTTTGAGATTCAAGGAGTTTTTTTTTTCCTTTAATTATTCTTTCTTTTCCAGAGAGAATTCATTGTTTTCATAAAGTGAATTGGAGTGAAAGTTACCCCTTAACTCAGAAAAACAAATGGGAATAATAAATAACCACTCCCTTGCTGAAATAGTTTTAGATAGTATTATTAGGCAGTTTGCAATTTTACAATAAGATATTTCCTACCTAGGGCCTGGTAAGAGCTACAGATCTGCACCAAAACCTCCCAGCTCCCTGAGTAGATGTCAGAGTTTATAGGAACAATAATTACCCACAGCAGAGTGATTTAGGGACTATTTAAACCACCTGGATATAAATGAGTCTATGAAATGAGGTGGGTGCTAAGGAAATTGGCTGTAGTCACTGCAAAACTCCTCTCCATCACCTCTGAAAGGCCATAGTGATTGGGGAAGCTTCCTGAAGACTGCAAAAAGCAATATATCACACTCTCCTTTAAGAAGGACAAGAAGAAGGATCTGGCAAACTACATTTCTAACCTCAGTTTCTGGAAAGATTAGGCAGAAAAGTCTTCATGGAAGTGATTTCTAATCCTCGTGGAAGTGAAAGATAAGCATGTGATTGGAAACAGCCAGCATGGATTTACCAGATGAAGTCTGATCGACCTGATAGCTTTTTATATAATGTTGATGGCTGGCTCAATAGAGAAGTGGAGAGCAAAGGGTGACCCTTATCTTGATTTAAGTTAAGCTTTCAAAGTGGTCTCCCATCCTATCTTTTCAGACAAACTGGTGAGATGCATACTATAAGCTGTGTAGAAAACTGGCTGGAGCACTGAGCTCAAAAATTTATCATTACTACAGCTGGTGGCAAGTTAGTAGAGATATCCTTCAGACTATTAACATCTATATTAATGATCTAGATGATGAGAGAGAACAAGTCATCACTGAAGGTGCTGATGATATCAAATGGGGAAAGTGGGTGGTATATTGGAGAGCATGGCTGATACTTAAAGGCATTTCTGTAGGCTGGACAAATAGAGATAAAGAGATGTCAACAAAACCCCTGCTTCTGAGCTAGAATAAACATCCCCCATCAGGGAAGATCAGATAGAAAGCGGCCTTTCAGAAAGGGACTCATATTGTTAGTGGATAAGTTGAACATGAGGCAAAACTGTGCCTCTGCAGAGGGCTATCAGCTCACAGAGACACAGAATAGTTTTTTTTTTTTTTTAAAAAAATGCATTTATATCAAACTTTCAAAGAAATACAAAATTTTAGACTATCAAACTAAAGGCAAAATTTTAATTCCTTTCCCAGAAAAAACTTGGATTAATACAGTAAGATAAGTTTATTGTCTTAGACGCTTACTTGTCTGCAGAAAGAAGGCAAAATACAGCTCTATTGAGGAAATATATTTCAAAGTACTTCATCTAGAAGAAAGAAAATAAATGTAAGTTACAGATCTGACTGTAAAAAATATGCAAGGTATTTGAGTTTTGCGTTGATTTGAGAATCTTACCCATAATTATTGTCACTGCAATACATTTTAAATGTTGTTCAAAAGCTCTGAGCAGCTAATAAAGTCATTTACCATTTACCATTACAAAACTATGACAAAAATTGTGATGAGCTTTGATTTACGCAAGCTTTTTTAGGCAATAAAGAGTTCATTTAGTGGAAATGCTGAAACACCCTTTTTCAAGCAAGACTGTATGGAAACTTGAAAATGTTTAAGAATGTCATACCCTGGCATGAACAGAAATGGAGGCATAGATAAGTAAAGAAGTTTAGTGACATTGCACAGGAGTGAAAAAAAATGCTAAGTTAGGAAATGATGAGATTAATGGGTTAGAAAATCTTTTAATTGCTGAAAAGACATGCCTAACGTATGATCAATTAATAATTCGTCAATATTAACACTGTCATCGATATGACTGACATGAATGGAAATATGAGTGGAAACTGTCTGCATTCACCTTAGTGAGTTTGGGAAATTAAAATGTACAGAAGACCAGTTCTGTATCTTTGAGATATAATACAACTACCATATAGCTGTGACTACCTTCTCCTCTCTGTTTAGCCCTATGCTGGCTGTGTCAACTTCATCAGTTAGCTTTTAGTGTAAATAAAGGCTACCTTAGTTTACATTTGCAATTTTCTTGTATTACATTACAGGGCAAATGACACGTTGCCATAGGAAATGAGCTGCAGCAAGAGAAGGCTCTAGGAAACTAGGAAACATGATTTAGAAATTGTTTCAGGGGATGATGTTGCATTATTGTAATCTAGACGTCATCAGCCTGAGTGTTCCAGTGATATGAAACTCTACCTCTTGCTTCATCATACAACTTATGCTTTAAATGATAGCAGTGCTATCTCTGATAGCAGTGGAATGTTCCAGTGATATGAAACACTACCTATTGCTTCATCATACGACTTATACATTAAATGATAGCAGTGTATTTCATCATCAGCCTGAATGTTGCAGTGATATGAAACTCTACCTATTGCTTCATCATACAACCTATACATTAAATGATAGCAGTGTATTTCTCATTTTTCTCTCCAAAAGTATGGTTTGCTAGAGAATATATCATTAAAAAAATCCTTGTGTATGAAATATCTTTATGCCATGTAGTATCCTTTTATTTATTACAAAAAACAAACAAACAAACAAACAAAAATAAAAGCCTTAATAAACTCTATTTAACTGATTTGTGAACCTGGCACTTGTGTACCTTACTGAATCTGGATCCTAGTAGGGAAGTTAAGATTAATGTTACATATGCCACATAACAAAGATTTCTTCACATCTCCTATTCATCAAAGGCTTTTTAAAAAGCCATCATTTTCAAAAATTATGCAACCCTTTTTTGTAATGAACACTGACTCTGGGCATCTTTTGTAGAAGGTAGCAATAAAATTATTCAAATGATCAGGAAAAAGTCGGAAAATGATCCTGATTTTTATTGCTGAGAGGGCCATGAAGATATTCTTGAAAAGTGCCTATGCCTCTGTAAATCTCTGAAGCGTCTTTGGGACTTAGGTGTGTTTTTTCTTTTTTTTTTTCTTTTTTTGTTTGTTTGGGTTTTTTCTTCTTCCATTTTTCTCTCCTTCATTCTCTCTTCATCCAGTTTCTATAAATGATCATTTCCTGATAGGTGGTAATTAATTGCAAACGCTTAGCCTGAAACTATGTGTTATGAAGAAAACTTAATTTGTATGGATAACATCATCATCTTTGATTTTTATGCCTCAGGGATGCACAAATCCCTTAGTAACTTCATGGTATTCATCTGAATTAAGATGATCTGCCTCATATAAAAGAACTCATACCAGATGTTGTTGTTGCTTCATTAAAGATATTCTTGTATGTGTAGAGTTGTATGGGAAAGAAAATCTAAGGTCACAGATTGCATATTTTCAAAATATTTTACAAAGTTATTTCCTAGATCCTTCTCACTTTTGAGGTGAACTCAGACAGTTGAAATATTTGTCTTTTTTTGATACAATCAATATTTTTCAGTATTCTGTCTTTAAAGCAAGAATTCCCTTTTCTAAGATCTGTATTCTTGTCTCCAGATGCAAGTAGTTTCTAAGGGGAATGACTGATACTTATTATTCCTGGATGACATTCCCAAATATCTGGTTGAAACATCTGCATTCAGACAAAGTTAACTCCTCTGAGAGTAAGATGTTGCAGTCTCTGTTACAAGATTTCCTGAAGGTAGAAAGTATAGAGTCTGAATGACAAAGAGGTATGAAAAAGAGATACCACCATATAAATTCACAGATGGCATGCTGTCCAAGGTAGAATACAAGGAAATTTTCTTCTCGAGATTTATCATCTCAGAGGTACCAGGCACTGTCATTAAGCTCCTGATTCCAGATATATTTTAAATCATATTACAAATACTTTATTTCAAGGAAGAATACTTTAAATTTATGTTTACTATGTGCATAAGCAAACATATAGAAAAAATATAATAATTAAACTATAAATTTACCTGCCTCCTAACCCTCTTTGGTCTCTGCAGTATGTGTATATGTCAGTCTGACAGAATCAACAAAAGTTTTCTCTTAGGTTACTGTTGTAAAAAATGTTAAAGACTCATGGAAACTTGAAGCATACCTCTGAAACTTATTTTTAAATGACACACTGAGCAAAGCATCATGCTATTATAAATGCTCACTGTTTGAACTATCCAGAATGAAAAGATTTAATGGAAGCCTGACTTCCTAGCCAATGTGGTGTGTTTAAAATATATAATAAGCCAATGGTGAAGTGTATCACTTGACATAGATGTTATGGTCACTGTCTCTAGAAGAATCAATATGAACAGTGCATAAAGAACTATCTATTTTTTGTGTGTGCATGTTAAAAGAAAAAAAAACAGAGCTGGCTGGGCTTGGGGAGACATAAGTTCACACATCTATGAGAAAAAAAAACAGCTACTCTGGATCCAAGATAGTTTACAGTTCTTTGACTTGGAAAAGGACTGAAAGGATCTCATTGCAAACCCTTTCCAGAAGTGCTATCCACTGAGATAGATGAGTAGCTGCCATGGAGGTCAGAAGGCTGTTTCAATTTTAAGTCACAGATAGATTCATGTTCAGACTGTGTGTAGGCCGCAGACTGACAACAGGGGTTGCCACTAGTAGGTCATTAATTGATCACAGTGGAAACGAGATCTTTACAATATGTATTTTAAAGCATAGATGTCTGCAAATATTTCTACGCAAACAATAATTTTGACTGCTTAGAATTCTTACTGATTTCTCATGATACAATAATCAAACAAGCTCATTGGTTAGCTCTAGGCCACATCAAAATAAGAAAGATTGGCTTGGTAATGAAGGATATTTCATATGTTTGTCTTGTGCTCCCTGGAAGGAAATTGTTCCCAAGGCTTATAATCGTATGTTGCAGAATAAGATGGACTTAAATAAAAGGTGTTTGAGGGGGAGGATTTTTTGACATATGTTTTAGATTAAGTTCACAGAATCACAGAATGGCTGAGTTTGGAAGGAACCTCTAGAGATCGTCTAGTCCAACCTAGAGCATGTGGCACAGGATCGCATCATTAAGTTCTTCCAACTTAAAAATTTAACTCCCATCTGGATTATTTTTAGGCTCTTAGGAAGGCAACTAGAGCATTTTCACATCATCCTAAATGCTGCTTCTGATAGCAAATATTTTTGTTCCAGAAACAAAACATACCATTTTCAAGGCGAAAGGGCTATATCTTTAAAATCACAAACTTTCATTCATTGAGGGATAGAATACTGGTTTCACATATTCAAAATCACTCATATAGACAAGAAAAATGAGCCTCTTAGCTGACTGACAGATTGCCTTTAAATAGAAGGGCAATAAATAGAAAAGAAATAAGGAGTTGTAAATGTTCTCTAGTTGTTTCATTTAGTTTTGTTTCTAGAAAGACTTTATAAGTGACTATAAAAGCATACTAGACACATTTGATCTCATATATTTGATTAAACTTAAAGTTATCTTTTAATGAGTTTTTATATGCTAAGGAATTTGCATTTTCTGAAGAGATACCACTTGACTGTATTCCTATAGTTCTTTTGAAATCAGTGCTGTAAAAGCAGACCCCTTTTTGGACACCTTTATCCTTGAATACACTGCACACCACTTCAAGGCAGGTACTAGCAGTTGGATCCTTGTAGTATATTCTGTTGCAAATATCACTCAATGGATATGAAAATTTATTTGAAAACAGTTAATGAAAGAAAAGTGGAATGATGCATTATCATGCATTTTCTTTCTATCTTCAAATGTACAAAGCACTACACTGGCTGATAGCCTCTTATTGAGAAGCTTGCCTGGATAAAAGAGTGTCTTAATCTCTTTTTTACTGGAGCCATGTTAAAGAACATGATACCGATCATGTGCAACAAATTTCCTATGTTATTGTTACATAGTCACCCTTCCACCATGAAATGTATGCTGGAAAAACTATTTATCTAAAATATTTTCCTAAATTTTTACAAATTCCTTCCAAGAGGGTTCATTACATGGTGGAGTTAAGTGAAAAAAAAAAAACAAGAATCAGCATAATGCAGTTTATACTTGCAAATGTTGCCTGATGAAATGCAGTTGTCATTTTGATATTTTAATTATCCTTCAGTATTGAAAAAGATTATAGAGGAAAAATCTATTGTATGTTCATAGAATCATAGAATGCTTAAGGTTGGAAGGGACCTCTAGAGATCATCTAGTCCAACCCCCCTGCACACGCAGGGTCACCTAGAGCACGTGGCACAGGACTGCGTCCAAGCGGGTTTGGAAGATCTCCAGAGAAGGAGACTCCACAACCTCTCTGGGCAGCCTGTTCTCTGCTAGTTTTCTGCGCATGAATATGCCACTCCTTAAGGATCTAATCTAGCTCCTATTAAAATAGATATGCAGGCAGGCACTGATTTCAAAGGGTGTTTGTAATGTAAAACTATAAATAAAATAATTTAAAACTAAACAGAAATCTTTAATTTTCAAATCTGCATTGTGCAGCATTAGCACTGTTGTCATTGTTGTATGTTAGCATAATAGAAAAGGTTTTAGCTAATGTATCATTACTATGAGGCATATATAGAAAGAAAGATGAAATAAGACAGCTAAATGAAATTAGCAGGGCATAGGGATACCATATGCTTTTAAGGAGACTCTTATGATATCATTCAAAATGAAAATCAGTGACTGTCAGCAGGCTACATACAAACTACACTAGACAGCTTTTCAAATGTCTTTGGACCTTAAACATAATAGAGAGTCTGATAACGTCAAAAATATATGATTAAGATATACATGTTTAATGCAACAGTATTTCAAGTTTTTTTTTTCTTCGCCATAAATTCTGATCTTGTCTTTGTTTTCAGATGTGCTTTCTTCCATCCATATGCAGTTCGAGGAGCTTTGAACACTCCTTCAAATCCAAAACTTTATTTATATCTAGCTTTAAATAATGCAGCTTCATAATTATTTTATCAAATTACATCTTTCCACTTCCATACAAGTCACTAATAAAATAGTTTAGACTACAACATAGAAATTCATCTAAAGAAAAACAAACTAAACTAAACTAAACTAAAAGCAAAACACTGCACTAGCCGAGTCAGTTTCTGCTATTAAGTCTGTGAATTGCAAAAGAGTTACTGGATAATTTGTTGTCGAATGACAGAGACTGGAAGAGGCCATAAGCAGAATAAATGATTCATTTGAGAGTTTATGATAAAGCAACTAGATTTCAACTGTTCTTCTGTACTGGACTGATACTGTCTTAATGTCTTATCAATACTAAATGCTGAGCTATAGAGATCAGCCACTGGAAAAAGAATTCGATGTATTGTGTTCAATGGGAATGTCATTGATTATTGTAAACAGAAGATGCATTATACTTCATGGTGGGCCTCCCAGGAAGAGAATTGTGCAGGTACTCAGCCATATCTCATCATGAAAAGGCAGATTACCTCAGCAGAAAATATGTTAATGATTCTACTTTTATTAATGCATTTAAATGTCACCAACATCTGCATAGTAGTTGCAAAATAAATGATAACAAAATTTTGCAACCTTAATTTTTTTTTAGGGAAGACATACTTGAAAAAAGTTATATGTAAATAAATACAACAGCCCATAGTTATACCTATTTTTCTATTGATAGTTCATTTCTGAGTGTATTGCCATTTTTTAAAAATCAAACGTAATATGATTGACTTGTTAACAAAAATCAGCACTTTTCTAACGGTTTAATGGACACTTTAATCCAGTAACACAGAGGGTGACTGACTTCGTGTTCTTCCCTCCTGTGCCCTTGCACATTCTATAAATAATAATATGTATTTGCTCATGCAAACAGTCTACCAAGCTAAAACATAATCAAAGTTTGGTAAAGATATGATTGTCTACCTTGGGGATTTATAGAAATGTGCTTTCTGCCAATATTAAACAGTGTATTGCTCCATTCCTCAAACCCAAATCCACAGGGCTGCTGAAATTAATCATCCTGAAAGCCAAATGAATCCCTTGGTTTGATTCTTCCCATGTTGAATATCCTTGATTTGATTCATGTCAGATTTTTCTTTAATGGTTTGAATGAGTAAAAGAAAGAGATGCAGCAGACAATGGACATCATTCACTTCTCTGGCAAATTTAATTCCTGAAATAAATGAAGAGCTTTTACATTGAACCTTGAAGCACCTAGCTATATTTTGACTTTGTATTGCCCTCCTGATGTTTAGCAATGAGATGTTTTTATGTCTTATATGGCTCGCTCATTTTATTAAAAACAGAATGGCCAATGTTACAGTGTGGACCCTCTTTACCTTTTTCCTCTCTTTGGTATCTTCTCTGTTAATTCCATAATGACTGTTCTGGAAACATTTTATTTTTCATTTGTTAATCAAGCCCTGGAATTCGATGCAAATATCCTAAACAAAAAAAAAAAAAATCACTAAGGACATTTATCTACTTCCAGGAGTGTTTTTGTTATGTAAAATGCTCTATTATTTTCACAGTTTTACCATAATGGTCAGCTATTGTGCATCACTTCTTTGGTTGTTTAGTGATATGCTTTCATAACAGCTAATAAAGGGACATTCAGCAACTGAATCAGACACTCAATTTAAATAGGAGCATCCTATTTGCACCTTTTTTGGCAGGTAAGCAGCTGTGTGGACTGATTGCGACCGTTTGTCATTGTTAGTATTTATTTAAAACCTATGTTAGTCTTCCTCTCTCCTGGTAGCCTATCCTCTCCTCGTTTGTTCATGATGAGATTCACTGATAAAGAGAAAATCTGTTAAAATCCAGGTTTAAGTGAAAAAAAAAATCTTCTGATTTCTTCTGTTTAGTTTCTCTAACCCACAAGTTTGTTATGCATGACTGATTTCTACTCTATGCTACGGCTTGTCTAAACATCTTATCCAAACTCGTGAACCAGTCTACTTTTACTTTGGCATTTGTTTTTGTTTTCTGATAATAAGACAAATGCTAGTTGTTTTTTGTTGTTGTTGTTGTTGTTTTTTAAATAAGCTCTTATTTTTATTGCCTATTTGAACCATATGCATCAAGTGTTTTAGCCTGTTGTCTTTTAAACAGTTTCAGAAGCAAAATTTTACGTTCTCGTTGGTTTTGTTGCTGAAGGGAGAAAACTTGGATAATATCAATTTCAGATCAGCCTTTCTTTCTTTTTTTTTTCAATAATTACTTTCTCTGCTTAGTACTTGTTTCTTTATTTTTCCAGATGGATCACAAACACTAAGCATGGTTATGTGAGATTGATTGGCAGTATGCAGTGGCTACAAGGAAAGACATACAGTTTCTTCAGACCTACCTAAAAGCCATGCTTCAGAAAGGTGCCTTATCTGCTTTCAAAAACACTAGTGATAGTACATATCATCAAAAAACTCAGGAAAGGTTCATTCCACCTAAGCTCAGACACTTTGCTGAGGTTCTGAAATTGGAATATACGTATGTTATCACAGCGAGAGAAATGGATATTTCTAGAAGACTTTCTACAACTAAAAACTCTATTTGATTAATTTTAGGATTTTTATAAATCATATTACTGCATATTTAGAAATTAAATATTGATTACTATTGTTCACTTTAGGATAGAGATTAATGAATTTAGATCCCACTTTGTATCATATGGAGGGACTACATTGCAAAATTAATTTTACATGGTGCCTAAACAGTGTGAACATTTTATATAACACATTTTTGCTACAGCATAATTATCTTCAGATAAGAAAGTTATTTACAACAAATTAAGAATTAGTCACTCGCTAGTGCCAAAGCAATTCAATAAAGTTGTAAATAATGCAATCAAAAAAGAAGGGAAAGGAGATACTTTCTTTTTAGAGTATTGAATAACCTTGACTCGGTTGTTATGATTAAGTATAAGTTAAATAAAAGGGAATCAAATGATAAAACCATGGTTTTTTTTACAATTTAAATCATATCTGATATATCTTTAGTTTATCTGCTGCTATCAACTGTTTCAGCTTTAACAATTGGCACACAATGTATAACAGACTAAATCTTGTTATAAACTACTGGTCTTGAGTGGATTTGGTTTGGATTTACTCTTCTTTTAAGTGACACAGAATCCAGCAATACAATATCACAGTACTCATCTCCCATGCAGAAGTTCCACAAGCATTTTTTGCTTTATCTTAAATATTTTCAATCGAGAGAGAAAACATCTGTAAGTCATCAACTTCATAAATATGTATTTTTATAATATTACATATTCATGCATATGGATTGGATCAGAAAGAAAATAGAGGTCTTGATTCACCTCTGACTGGCTTTGCGTCGACATTTCAGTCTTGCAAATGAGATGTAAGAGTCACCATTCTGACAAATGAATTTTCAAATTAAATTTCCAAGTTGTTTTGTAGTTACTTAGTAGTGTTTCTAATTTTATGAACGTTTTCTAACATTTTTATGAGCATCAATTGATAGGAGCTATATTTAAGGAATATGGAAGAAATGTGTGTATGGTTAATTGTAACTAACTTCCCTTACAGAAAGAGAAGTAGATTTAAAATAGATCTTACTCTTCAGATACTTACAGAAATAAAGAAAAAAAATATATAAAAGCCCATATCCAAACTGCCTTTAAAAATTAACTTTGTCTGCAGTTTTTTTCAGTGCCTTTTCTTCTCAGTGGTGTTTTGTGGCTCCATTTGAGAACAAAATGAAACAAAAAAAAAATCCCTAAAGAGATCACTGTAGTAAATTATAAAGCATATGGCAGCAGTGATTGAAAAGTAGTGTCTTCATTCTCTCTGTGCACTGGGCAGCGAGTTTCATTTCATACATCATTCATAACTTGATTCAGTGACTCCACGAAGTCAGCACAAATCTTTTACAGAAACACAACTAGATGTATATATTTGTTCTGAATGTGAAAAAATCCTGAATATTTTTTATTTGAGACTTTTCATAGAAATTCTCTATTTTCAGATGAAAACCATCCAAAAACCCCAAAACAAATTAAATAGATTAACAGACCAACTCTTTCTATGGCTTAAATATTTTCAGGATTAGTCATTGCTTTAAAATGTGGGTGAGTATGTAGATTTTCAGGAAGCTGAGCAAAATCGACTTTCCCATCTTTGAGTTTAATGCCAGATAATGACATACTATTTTCCATCATGATAAAAGAGGAACAGGGAAATGATTTAAAGCATTTTTAATATAGACACACATAAAAAACAAGTTACTCTTTACTATTTTAAGAGCCAATATTCGACATTGCCACCTACACAGCAATCTAAGAAATCCTTTTATCTCCAAAAAGACTTGAATTTTTTCATAAATTCATCATTTACTTGCATTTACTTTAAATTTCTGTTCCAGGTTTTCAAGTTATTTTCTGTCTTGAACCTTGCTTAACACACTGGCTTTTCCTGTTTCTCTTTATTCCAGCCTTAGCACCCCTTGAGGATTACTAGCAAAGGTCTTGAAATATCCATCATGTGTAATTCTCTTAGGCCTCACAGTGGGATTGTTCTATCTATCTGCACTGCCTACTAACAATAGTGTTAGGCCCATGTTATCCCTCAGACTACACCTGGGGATTGCCTGGGAGCGGATTAGCTGTTTTAGACCAAAGTAAGATAGAAACTATGCTAACAATTTGAAATTATAGGTTATCAAGTTGCAGCAACAAGACTTGAGGATACTGACACCTTGTTGTGACCCTTCTTTTCTTCTTGAGGAAGGCTGAGGAATCAGCTTTAGGATGATGAGGGCCATGGGAAGGGTGAGCATAACATGAGAGGAGGGAGGCTTTTTATATAACAACTTCAACTGCATTATTAATGAAGCTCTTGCATATAGCAGGACTTTGTGTGTAACGATGTGACTTGGAATAATTTCATCTAGTACGTATCTTCTTTAGATCATAAATACTTAATTTAAATCAAACAGGAAAAAAAAGTCAAAATTGATAATCTTTCTAATGGATCACTTTCTGTAATATTACTGTGAAGTTCTGCTATTTTTTACACATTGTTCTACATGCTATTATTAGGCAACTGATGAATTTTTTAAAAAAGCAACCATTCTGGTGAATATGTACAGCACCCATTGTTTTCTTCATAAAGGAGTCCTGAACTGTAGAAACCTGTGTTAGCTGTCGTCCTTTAAGAAGAGATGATGATTTCCGGGCAATTCATCTAAGGAAACATCCACTATATAACAATTACTTTGCTTTCTTTTTTAAAGTTAGATGGAGGTTAGATGCTTGAACAGAGTCTGGATTGATGAAATGATCAGTACTGATCACATGGAAAGATAAATAGTACCTTTTGACTTATTATTATCATGATTTGCAAAAATAATATATTTATCCAATATTTAGCTTCACTTGTATTGCTTAAATGGTCAGTTGTCCATATGCACATATATATATGCACCACATAGCCCTTAAAAGTATACACATCACCATATACATGCACAAAGGCCCATAGCTAAATTTTACAGAAGTGCATATCTGGAAGAACCTACATAACTAATATCAGTGCATTATTGTTCTATCGAAGAACATATGTCTTAACAAATTTGATAGTGAATATATCATAGAATATTTTGTGTTAGAAGGCGTACATAGCAGTCATCTGGTCAAATCTCTTGCTCATAGTAAGGCCATCTTAAAAATTACTTCAACTATCTCAGCGCCAGCTGAGATATCTTCAGAGACAGAAATTCCCCTGCTTTTACGTGAAAAATCCTCCAGCATTTGACCATATTCTCTGTGGAAGTCTTGTCTTTATTTTTTTTCTCTCTCTTAAAAATCTAATTAGAATATCCTTTGCCTCAGATCCCATACTTTGTCTCTCATCATCATGTTGCACGTCTTTAAGAAAAGTTTGTGTCTGTGTTTTACCCTACGGTTACATGAAATTTAAATCCCTCCGAGTCTCCTCTTTGAGCTCAGCAAACCCATTTCTCTCTGTTCTGCTTCAGGCCCTTGTTCATCCTGGCAGTCCTCCGGGCTTTCTCCAGTCCACCGTTGTCTTTCTTGAAATATAGCACTCCAGACTGGACAGTATGTCTCAGATTCAATCTCACACTTGCTGGATGGAGAGGAATAACCCCTTAAACTTCTGGCTACCCTGCTATTAATGCAGCCCTACATGGGGTTTATTTTCACTGTTGTAAGTGTGCCCTGCTGCCTCCTGTTTATTGCTGTCCACCAGGAATCTGCGTCCTTGCTTGCAAACCTGTTTTCTATCTGGCCTGTGCACAGCCTCTTACACTGCCATTTTTCTGTCCCAGGTGCAAGACTGTGTTTGCTTTTGCTGAACTTTATGGTGCTTCTTTTGGCTCATCTCTTCAGCCTGATGAAATCTCTTTGAATAGCTTCCTTCCTGGACAGTTTTTTTTTTTTGTTGTTGGTTGGGTTTGTTTGTTTGGTTGGTTGGTTGGTTTGGTTTGGTTTTAGAATGCTATCAAAGTAGGCTGCTAACCTGAGAAAGTTATTCAAGGTATATACTGAATAACATGGAGAACCTACTGTTCATCACTTTTAAAAAATTCAGCTTTTGTGACTTCAATGGAGAAAAAAAAAAGTCCAATTTCTGTACCACTACTCAAAATTCCTACAGAGATGGCATTCTGTCAATCCACAATATACTTTTTTTTTTTTTCTGAAATCTTTCATCATTCTGATTTTGTTTAGAGGCTTTCATTTATTCGGCATCACAGTATTACTTAGTGTTTGAGATCTTATATCTGACCCGTTTATGTAGTAAGGGAATGAAAACAATTCATGTGTTTTTGTTTTTGTTTTTGTTTTTCCCTCCAATAATAAATCTTAAAATTTCACCTGCCTTTTATTTAGTAGCAGAAGGCTTTGGTTTTTTTAATCCATTGAAGTCACAAAAGCTGAGTTCTATGTTGATCTGACTTGATCAGGGCTAATTATATCTGTAAATATTAGGCATAATAGCAGGACTGTTGTACTCGGTTCAACTAACGGAATTGGTTTCTTGCATGCACCCTCTGCTACAAGTAGAATTAAGAGAAAAGCAGACAAATATCTCTTAAATTTGTAGGACACTAGGTTACACGTTATTAGTAACCATGAATCACATCTGATATTAAATATCCTTTACAGCTTCTCTCTTAATAGCTCTGGTATTATACTACAGAATATTCATATCAAATAATAATAAAAGCTTTTAATAGTGAAGAATTTTCTTTGTTATGTAAACAGTGCCTTTGATAATCAGGTACACTACAATTTCTAGTTGAAGGGGATGTCTTCAGTTTGCAGAAAGTGTAGATCCTCATTGACGGTCACTATAGATTTCTTTGAAAAGTTCTCTGCATCTTAAACTACAAATCTCTAATATCTTTGACACCTGAAATGGCAGATAAGTAAGATTTTATAGGTCTTTAATGCAAAGACCCTGATAACACCAGTTAGAATTCTCTTTTTTTTTTTTTTTTTCCCCTGCCTTTCTGTTTTCTTTGTCTTCTTTTTTATTTCCCTTTCAGTTCATAAGGATAGGTAAATCCTATGAAAATTGAAATTTCTAAATCTTTTAATATAGGAATAGGACATGTACTTCTCAAAGAATATGGTTCTGCTTTTGATATACTTTTTGTTCCCTCTCCCTATTTTGTATTCTCCTGTACAAACAGGATTATATTTATGAATGAAATATCCATACTATACATTTGTAATCCAGATTAAGGTATCCTGGAAATTTTTCTTTTCTTTTCTTTTTTTTTTTTAACAGAAAATAGAAAAATGCTATGAAGTGATGATAAAGTTCTAAAAGAAGAGAAAAACTTGAAAAGATTAATGGATAGTTTAGTGTGCTTTCTACTCTTGTACTGATACCATTTTATTATTTTCCCATGCTGAAGTGTATAAACAATCTAGTACTCACAGCCTGAAACATTATCTTCAGTTACAACATTCTCAAATGGTCTACCAGTCTAACAAAATAATTTTTATCAGAGATCTACATTTGGATCTTTGCATGAAAGGTAATACAACTCAGTAATTCCATTCAGAATTTTATCAAGGTTGAAAATCATTGTTTAGATTTGTTTGTTTGACCAAGCTTAATCTATATTAATCAGGCCCCAAATCTTATTCAAGCTATCATTAGATATACATGAGTGAATCTGTGCCTTTTTACATCACATTGCTACATCAGAGCTGCAGCTAGTGGTTATCTCTCTATATATGTCAGAATGTAAAGCACTGTTAGGAGTTTCAGGTCCTACGTCCTTAAAACCATGAAGTGTTGAAATTTGATTTATGTCTCAAGTATTTGTTTTTCATTTGGCAAAACAGCACAGTGGAAAGGGAGATTATCCTAGAGTTTAAAGAGTTAAATCCTAAAATATCCTCAGCCTGAAGTCATGTCAACACTTTTTTTTTTTCTTTTGCAGCCAGATCAAACAAATATATATATATTTTTTTCAGGAATACATCTATATTTTCTAATGAGAACGTGAAGGTCAGAAGCAGAAACTCATGAAGAACAGGCAAAGGATGACCCATTTCTAACCTCAAAGGTTAGAAATAAAGAAACAAACAAACAAAAATGTTGTTGTTATACAGGAATATAAGCATTCTGCTATGTTATTTCCTTACTATCTCACCAACATGAAGCATCCACTGTGGCTCAAGTGATTTTTATCAAATTATTGCTTGTTTTCCATATCACCAAGGAGGTGAGATGGAGGTAGAAATTCAGAAAGGCCAGTTGAACATGTACCATAATCTGATATAATCCAGGATCTGAATGAGGAACAGCATGGAGATGGATCTCCATAACCATAACCACTTGTTAATTGAATGTCCAAATTCCAAGATCATAGACTTGATCATTACTCGTAGACATAGATGGGCTCATTACTGGTACCAGAGGTAGGACAATGGACAGTGAGTGGATTTGGATCTGGAGTACAGATTTTCTGACTTTGAAAATGAATTTTTGTTTATTTGGTTTTGCTTTATTTTTTAGCTTTTCACAACTTCCAGATTTCAGTTTAAGTCAACAGTATGAGCATGGAAATATTACAGGAAAATCTGACCTTATTAGATCTGCAATCCAATATTCAAGATCCTTTATTTCTTAAGAAATAATATCAGACCAGGATGAACACCTGATAATTTATTCATCAAATATTATATAGAAAAAAGAACCATGAAGTTTATTACATTATTCAAATAGTATTCAATACACTTTATTTCAGCAGGGAAATGAATAAGCATCTGACTGATGGGGATTTTATCAAACCAGACCTTCAAATTCATACACCATGTGCATTCTCTGCAAATATATGGGATAATTTAAAACAGCTCATAGAACAAGCTGTACCTGAGCAATCTTCTCTGATTCATATGTCTGAACTGTGGATTTGGAAAAAAAGGTAAGATAAAATTAGGAAAAAAAAGTGTTTTTCCTAACTGAAAAAAAAAATGAATTGAAAAAACTTTGGAAAGGCAGATTTGAATAATATCCAGTCAATAAAACTAAAAGTAAATTAATTGGTTGTATAGAGAAAATGTTCATAGAAATTTACAAAATACAATAAATTCTGATTGAAATGTGCTTGAGGAGCAACAATGCTCAATTTTGGAGTAAAATTTCTTCATTCTTTTGATCAGTGTCATCAGGTGTGAATAATGAATTATGTAATAGTTGTGTAGAAGAGTTGAATCTGGGAACTGCAGCATATTGAATATACCAACTGCCAAGATATTCATGTATTCCTTTACTTTATACTATGATATGTTATAAATAAGCATAAACTGTTGAGAAAGATTTTCTGTAAGCACTTACATACTATTCAACCTACAGGAACAAATTTAGTAAGACAGATATCCATGGAGTAGCAAAGATCTTGTGCATTATATTGGTGACTGAACAATGCAACTTCCTTGTAGATTATAATAAAGAGCAAAAACACTTCAATATGTGTAGCTTGTTTCGGTGGTGGTGCCAGTATTTTCTTTTTAGTTTAGGCTTAGACCTTCAACAAATCTGAGGACATCTTAGATTCAGTGTGCTCTATCTTTCTGTATCTCACAGAACTGCTTTAGGTATCCACAACCACTGCAAAATAATCTCCCTTCTCCTTTGTACTGTCTTATACTTTATACTGCAAGCTAGCTTGTATAACTTCTATGGGAGTATATTATACTCTTTAGACACATTCTCATTTTAAAGACAGCCAGGTCTTCCATCCACAAAATCCATATATACATACATGGGAAAAGTTTTATTGTTATAGAACAATATATATAGAAATAACTCTTAATAGGGCAAATTACAGGAAAAAGGGTAAATAAAATTATTATTTATTTAAAAAAACAAGTTTAAAAGATTCAGTAGGAAAGAATTTCTCTAATCAGCTGAGTGTAGATATTTTCATGACATGGCCTTTTCTGAAATTGTCTTTTTCATACCTTCCAGAATTTCAAATTCAATTAACTTAAGCTCTCCTCTGATGGGAAGATCATAGTTGCTCCTCTCTTTGCAGTTCTCTAGGTAATCCAGGCAGATTAAATCTTCCTCTTTCACTTCCCTCACCTCCCTCTTCCATGAGAAAAAGAAAAAAAAAAAGTATTTATTTCAATTTAATTCAGGTAAGAAGCTTTCTGCTCCTATAACCAAATTAAGCATTTCCTCACTACTAAAGGCAAGTGTCACAACTCTCAGATATGAATTGTCCTCTGATATTGTCTAGCCATGTGAAAACTCTTGGATTCAATTTCTTCTCTTTTGTTGCCAGTTCACACACTGAACCATATATTTTCTATTGATCTATATATTAATAAATGAACTTGATTCAAGCATTTAAATAGGAGAAGTTTTTGCAGCTCATTGTTGTCTGAGATATGGTATAGAAGTAATCTAGCATTTTGGAGTGACAGTTGATTTCAAATGATTGACTTCCAAAGCCTTTCATCCAACAATAAAACAGCAAGTCTATTGTTTGACCTTTTTAGAAAGCTATATTGCAAATAAGAGGGTTAAAAATAGTACTTGAGTGTTGTTCCCTTGCTCTAGCTATTCACTGCAGTGCATTCAATGAACACAGGCTACCAAAGAGGTGAGTGACATCAGAAGCCGACAACCTGGCTGCAAGTTCATCCTCATGTTGTTGCAATATGGAGAAGTTGAAGCGTGAATTGAGAAGACCAATCAATATAGAAGGTAACTATCATCTCATCTTTAAATTCTGGATAAAACAGTAGTAATCTGAACTGATAGAGGAAGTTTGGATCTGAAGTTTTAGAAACATTAGAAAGCATGGCACTGGTTGATTAATTTTAGTTTCAACTCTTTAATAATACCTGAATTGTGACTGCAGATTAATTTCCTTTCATTATTCTCTGATGTGAACAGTTTGGCTGCGGCAGTAAAAGTTAGAGTAATGCTCCAACAATGTGTTTTCTCACTTATTTCACCAGATAATTCTCAAAATGATTGGGCGTTCAATGTCTGTGGTAGCAATTTCCTGAATAAGATATGGTTTAATTGTTAGAAACTCTCAGGGTCAAAAGTAATCTTGTAAAAGATTTTTAGACCTTTTTGAATGTTCATTTGCTTATATGGAAAATATATTTATACAAAAAAATGTGATAAAGAATCAACTTCAAAAGATAACAATAAGAAAAAGGATTTTTTTATTCTGTTGCTTTGTCTTCTTGATTCTGTCTTCTCTGCCTATGTGACTATTAGAACTAGAAGTCAATTAACTCCTATTTATTCAAGCATTCAAGGAAGCCTCCTGGATCTCCCTCATAACTGCTGTTTCTGATGAGATAATTGTGTATGTTTTGATCTCTAATAAAAGAAAGGATGCCAGGAATAGAGATCTTCTTAAACTATTCAAGCCTTTTTAAACTGCTTTTTTTTTTTTAATGTCTGCACTTCTTTTTAAGGGGAGGGAAAAAAGGTTTGCCAATCAGCTACAAACACTCATCAACTATGCAGCTGATGATTGCAAAGGATTTTAAGAGAACTTTGATCCTAACTCTTTCTTTTGAATAGGAATTCATGAAAACATTTTAGCATATTTAAACTCTAAAGATAGAAGCAACTTGATTGATCCGCACTCCTGCCTAAAACTGAGCACTTGTCAAGCACTTGCTGAATTGGGTCCTTATAGAACAGCAAATCACTCATATCACTACTAATGTTATCACATACAACAACAACTCCATAATAAAAGTAATTTGAAAGAGGAAGAATCCAGTTGGTATTTATAATCAAAAGTATGTTGCTCATCATAGCTGAGTTCTCTTAGGACATTCAGAAAATAAATAATATTATCCTGAATTCTTCTTTCTTGTACCCTTTGAACACTAGGAAAAGAATCAGACAGAATATATTATATTTATTGAATTCAGTGCTGCTTATTGTTCAGCATAAATATTCCTTTATTCCTTTATATTTGGACATTTAAATGACAAAAAAAAATGCATTTCAACAATTACTCACAAAAGTGTTTTTAAAATACCACTACATAACAGTGTTCTTTTGTAATTCCTCTAAACCAATAGCCTCTGGATTACAGGGCACTGCTGAAACTTGTGGCCTATGTTTGTTTTATTTTTGGATGCTATATATGTCTCCACACAGAACTGTGTAATAAACACTTCTGGGATGACAAGTTTTATCATTTAATAACACATATGTAATGGTTATACAAAAAAAAAAAAAAAAAAAAAAGGTTTTATCATTTAATAACACATATGTAATGGTTATACAAAAAAAAAAAAAAAAAAGCTTCTTACATCTTGAGATCCATCAGCAATATTTGGTTTCTTACATGAGCAATTTCTTCCAAACCAAAATATCCTATTAGTGTGTGACCATTGTACATTCAAGGAGCATACTAAAAATTCAAATTCTGATGGATTTCATATTTAGCCAAGGGAATACTGTTTTCCTCCATATGCTCAAAGAAGGAATGACACACAGCATAAGAATATGTGAAAGAGCCCTTTGAGCAATATAAAAGTTTTCCATGGCAACAACATCTAAAATATGATGAGACCAATCCTGTAGAGATGGTGCCTGAGGACATATTCATTTTAAGATGATAATATGCTTAGCACTCATTAGTAGATGGGAACATGGCTCCTTGTGCAGTCTAAAGCCAGCCAAATTTGGAAACTATTCCAGAAGGTAGCTAGCTGGTCTTAATGGATAAAATCAGCTTAGCATTTGAGAAATTGACTTCATACTTTCCTCAGAAAGGGTACGGTATTGAAAGATGCATTCACCAATAATGAAAGATTGTCCACCTTCTCATAGCTTTCTATGCATATAAAAAAAAGATTTTCTCAATGTCTTTCAAGCAAGTTAGAAACATATAAATATATTGTGAATGTAGGAGCTCTACAGTTTTGCAGAAGTATGTGTAGAATGGATATATAAAATGTATGTATGTCGAGCAGAAATGATTCTTAAAATCATCAGTAATTGTAGAGAGTGATAAATGATATTTTCTGTTGAGGAATCTTCATGTCTTAAATTTAAATCTGATAAACTTGAAAGCTAGTTCCTGTAGAAAGCTGTGAGGTTATCGCATAAAGCAGAGAGAATGTTATGTAGAAGAAGTAGTAAGTATATTCACTGTGTTTATTCTGGTTATTTCAGATTTAGAAGAGGAAAAAAGTCAGGGAAGTGGAGAACATGTAAATAAAGGGTCTTTTTGGAAAAACTTTTTCTTTCTTTCCATAACCTACACAGATTGCAAAGAGTAATAAAGCCATACTTTCAGTAACTATGCAATAGATATATTCCTTTACCCTTATTTTAACATCTGCATTGATTGGTCAATGCATGTATGCTTTCAAGTAAAGCATCTTAGTCAATCAGGAGCCAATTTAACTCACAAAACTCTAGTTTTAATTCCTAGATTTTGCATTAATATTAACCTGGGAGAGGGACTGTGACTTTACAGGATCGTTCTGTAAAATCAGATGGAAGCTTTTATCAGTTTCTGAACTTGATAAGATGAGACAATGTCCCTTATAGAAGAGGATTTTTTATTATTTGTAGGACTTTATCCTCTTTGCTCTTGTTTTGATATTATTTCTGGAAGGTTCATATAATCCTGTTGACCTCCATGCAGTGATGCTGAATTAAAAGCTAGGTTCTGATTGTTTGTTTTTCACTTAAAACCACTTTAGTGAGTTATTGTGATCTGTTCTGATTTTTTGAAACTGTGAAAACAAATTTTGCTTAGTGCTGCCATGGCTTGTGAAGCAGCAGAATGCAGGAATAGGAATAAAGTGCCTTTTTCTCTCTATCTGCATTGTGCATAATATCAGCTATAGCTTGGAAATGCAAGAATGAGGGAATATAGCAGAGAGCTTAATTCCTTCCTCTACTCTTTTGACTATAGTAGAAGTATATCTATAGCAGTAGTAGATTAACAGTTCACCAATCCAGTTACTCTTTGACGTAACCTAAATAGGGATTGCAAAATATAGACTGCAGAAAGAAAGAATATGGAAGATGAATCAGAAAGCTGATCCTATGCACATGGCCAGAATGCCAGACATAAATCCCTCCTTAAATGATAAATTATTTTATGACAGAGTGAACCACCTCCATGCTGTTACTCTGCATGTAATAAATGAAAACACAGGGCAGGAACAAACTGGAAGAAAGAGGCTGATGGTCACGATCTTGGTCAACAATTATTCAGCAACAAATACTATCAGTGTGATACCCTGCACTAAGAGCAGACCTTTGAAAGAAAACTAAAGGTACAGGTTGAGTTGGTCGAAACAGTAATTTTTGTGAGTCTTGAGGACATCCCTTTTGACTAAATTTTTGTCTATTAATGGCTCATTTTTACTCTTTTCTCTTATGTCAGCTTGTTTCTTCTCAAGTTCTGCTCCCTGTGTTAACTTTTGATAAAGAAATTATGCTGTAAATTTTCTATTTCTTTCTAGTATATAAAATGTGAATAGTTTTGCTCCATGCTGTATACTTTTTCAGTTTACTATTAGCATTGAGAGAGCATCTTTATGGAATTTCATCATTTCAGAGTGCATCATATTCTAATACAGTACTATAAGATCTCCTTATTGTCAGCTCTATGGTGTTGCCATCAATAATACAACCAAAAAAAAAAAAGTTTTTTCGCCATTAATAAGCAAGATAGTAAATAATTTCTGTTTTTGCCAAGTTTAAAACACTTAAAGGGAATATTTGGTTAAAAAATGTACTGTGTAAATTGAATGTCAGTATAGCCTGAACATCTAATAAATATTTCAAAGAAATCCTTTGCAGTGTTTGCTGAGATCTCTCCCCATTTCAAGCCCTGTTTATGGATTAATTCATAAAAGATCAGTAAACAATAAAGAATCTCTCCCCAGCCCCCATCCTTTTATTATTTATTTATTTATTTAAAGAAATGTGGTAGGGAAGAAATCCTACTTGTGCTGCAAATGACCGCTAGCATTATGAGTACTCAAAGACATATGGGATTAACGTGTCAGTCAATTTCTTCTCAAGTATTGGGTAGATGGACAATGTTACTATTCTGCTGACATTTAGATACTCATGCCAAGTGTGAGATCATCTCTAGCACTTGCTTTTTGAAAAGACAACACACAGTTATAGGATCTCTCTGACTGTACTACTGTAACAGCACATTGATTCAGCAGAGGTAGCTGAATCTTTCTAACCTATCCATAGGACTGCTCCATACCTCAGCAGTGTAGCAGAGATACAATTACAGATATTGCAATGGGTACAAGGTTTATAGGGGGAATATGTCAGTAAAAAAAGTCTATTTCCTACAAATTAGTCTATTTAAAACAAAACAAAAGCTGGTAAGTATACAATATTCCTTTAAGTGGAGACAGTAGCAGAATCCAAGCACAAGTATTTCGTTCTAAAAGTAATAAACATGAGGAATAAGTTGTCAGGTAAGCCCACTGAAGCACATACTATAAATGAATTTGAGAGACAGCTAGAAGTTTTTATAGAGCTAGAGGGGGAATTAAAGACAGTGACAAAGCAGGAAGACTAGGCTGAACTAGCACATATAAAAGATGAGTTTTCTAACTCTTCTCCTCTCCAGCATTTCTTTACATTCATTACAGAGTGCATCTGGTACTTGTAATTTAGGTCTGAGAGAAGAAGGAAAAAAAGTTGCTGTTTCAAGCACATTTTCCCAGAGGTCCTGGCAATGCCACCTTTGTAGCACTTATGCAAAGGAAAAGACCAGAAAATGGAAGTGAAAGTTAAGATTTTGACTTTACCTAATTTGGCATACTAGGAAATTAACAGTGAACTAAAAAACACTGGCAGGCCATTAGAGAGAAAATGCAGAGGAGATGGCTGATCTTACCTCCTGTGTACTGTGCTGAGCCATATTTTGTGCTTTGTTTTTGCTCTGCAGTTCTGTTAGAGTCCTGGAAATGCATCAACAGCTCTTCACAGTGGGTCTGATCCAGCTCTCATCAAAGTCAGAAGGGAGACTTCTATTGACATACCTTGAGTCTGATAATTTTATCACATGGCCCATTAAATGAACAGCCAAAAAAAAAAAAGTGAAAACCAATGTTGTCAACATTTTTTCATTTATCTTAGCAATTGAATTTTATTTGTTATTCCTAACTTTTAGTGAAAACATGCACAAATAATTATCTACATCTTTTATTTACCAGAAACAAGCATGCAAAACTGAACAAGAGCTTATTTATTTTCAACTTTGTGATTTGTTTTTATAAAAATTCCTTTTCTTCACTAAAAAAGACTAAAAAAAATCTAAAATAATAATTATATTTCCAATGTGAGCTGAAATGAAAATGAAACTTTGAAAGTTCGGCTTTTTCTGTTGCTCATGTCTCAAGCAACTTTTATAAAAACAGCTTTTCTTAACTGACAGTTTCAGGAGTTAGAATGTAATAATAATTCTATTCTCTTCAGTTTTTGCTACTGCAGCTTGACACCTACAATGATTTTTAATGTTTTGGATTTATACATCCATAGATATAGCTTCTCAACAAATTTATTCACCTATATTTAGATATATGGATGGCAAAACCTGAACACATCATTCTTAATATTCTACCTATAAAGTACAGAAGAAAAGATCAGCATATGTGCCATAGGTATTTGCTTATATTTACTGTAGCTCATGTAAACTGTCAGTCTGGGCAAAATAAACAAATACTTTTTTTTTTTTTTTTCTCTGTATGGAATCAAAATGATATCTGTTGGGCTGTTTTTATTGAATTATGAAGTGAAGCACTCCACTGAGCATGGAAAAATGAATTGATATAAGAAAATTCTATGTGTTAGTAAGCAATAACATGTCTTGGGTTGGGAACCGCAATAAAAGCTAATGAGACAGGAAAATCAAGTAATACTTTGAGATCTTCTTACTCAAATTCAGTACATATATTTCCAGGTATTATTAAATGTCCTAAATGAGAATGCTGTATAGCTGCTTGTAGCCAGATATTATGCACCTCCAATCCTCATGTTGCTACTTGGTAGTTGTATAACAATATTTTAATGATGCTGCGTGACACTGAAAATTGTGATGGCTTAAGACAGTAGCGAAGGGGTCTAAAATATGAGCTGGAGATTAGCATAATTATGGGCCCACCAGGCATTTTCACAGGTGACAGCGACAACTTGGCATTGCCAAGAAATTGTGAGAGTGGCCTTTGGGGTTGGTTTAGTTTTATATCACTGCAGAATTCTTCTATGGAGGCCACATACAAACTGTAGTTCAGTAGGTGCAAAGCACCTGCATCATACTGCAGGATCTAAGATAAAATCAGAACTACTGCTTTAACAAGGAAAAAGAAATGTCATGAGGGACCTCTCCAGATACTACTTATCCCCAAGATGTAGAACACTGCAGCATAGTTCTAGTTCAGAATTCAGCTTTCAGGGCATGTTAACTCTGTTCAAGTCTTTAATCTTTCTTGGCCTAGCCAAAGATGACCATTTGGTTTTGTGAGGTTGTAAATACTTATGGATATGACCAGCAACAGTGATTGGAGAAGTATGTTTTGCCTCTCAAAATTATAAGTTTATTATTTCAGTTTTTCAGAAGTAACACATTTGTGTATTTATAGTATACCTATCTAATAGCATGCATATTTCAATCTGATTTTCTGAATGTATGCAAGACAAATACATGTATATATATCTGCAGATGCTGAGATATTTTAATAAATGACCTCTAAGCCCATTCTAAAATAATAATACATTGTGTTAGATTTCAGTATGCAAAAACATTTGAAATTCAAATGTTTTGCATAATTGAGGTTAGATCATTAATATGAGTTCAGATTCAGTAGCTAAATCACAAAACATAGCAAAAAAAAAACTCCTTAAGAATGAATGTTGATCAAAATGTGGCAGACTGAATATAAACTATAAGCAAGCCATATCTGATTCTCCCTACTCATGCAGACTGTTAGAGCTACAATGTAAACATAGATAGCTGTTAGAAACTCAGAAAAAAAGGAGTAAGGAACTCAGACACTGTAGACACGTTTGTAGGATGAACTTATGAATGTGTAGGACAGATTCAGCACACTTGACACATGCCTAAGATAGAAACCTTGCCTCGGTAGGGCTGCCCTCAAATCTTCGAAAGAGGGAGAGGGATGCACCTTCCAGTGCTGTGGGGATATTCAGGGGAATCTTGCAAAGGATGAGCTGGGAGGAGGTCCAAAGAGGTGCCTCATTGTCACCTCAGGAATTGTCAACCCAATTAAGATCTTTCTTTGGAGGCGTGCTTCTCTGCAGCTAAGCCAAGTGAAGTCTGAACTTTGGTGTCACCACTAAGTAGTTTAGGCTAGAATGGTTAATCTGGGTCTAAAATACTAATTTTTAAAAGTACAATAGAACAATTTTTTTCAAATACTATCTAAATCTTTTTAAAATATATGGAGTTTATTTTCTTGAGATTGGGATTTTTGTTCATTTGTTTCTGCACTTTAGGCAAAATTTGAGATTCACTAGTAAGTGAAATAGTCTGAAGACTATGTTAATATCTCCCTTCTCAGGTAATTTATAAACAGACCTATCATTGCAGAGTAAGAAATGAAGACTCCAAACAAACAGGTTTTTAAAATAAAATACATATAAAAAAAAGATATTTTGGAATGTTTCATGTTATTTTATATATTTATATATAATGTTTATATACTTGTATTAATTATAATGTATAATAACATAGATACAATGAAACTAGGTGCTAAAGATCAGACTTGTGGGCACAAATACAGAATAGAGCCATGCATATTCCTTGTGTAGTGGTGACCCCTGAATCAGCTGTGACTATCCCCCGACCACGATCCATCCCTGTGGGCCTGCTGTTGTCCTTACATTCTAGTTTTCTCGGCATCAATATACATTATTTCAAAACAATCCTTTCCTTGAGATATAATGTTCCCAGTACTAGCTGGGAGAAGAAACACAGATACCTCTGGATACCTGACAACGAGCTCAGCAGCTCACCAGTTGGGATCTGCAAACTCCAAATACAAAATTGTACCAAGCTGAGAGGAAGCACAGAAAGCATACCGAAAGTGTAATCTCTGAGTAAAATATATCATGCCTTATTCTACATGTCCTCTGCTGAAGTGCTTCTGTGAACTTGGCGGAGTTATGTGGTGGGAAATATAATTCCATATGGCAAAATGAGCTCCATATATGTAAAGCAAACACTATAACAAGAAAATATGTGGGAAAAAAAAAAGAAAAAAAAAAGATGAGAAGCAAGAAGGATAGAAACAATCAAATTTTTATCAATATAGGTTCTGAATAGCCATATGAGGGCAGAGTCAGATGACATCATCTCAGAAGAACACCAACGAAGCTTGATGTCACAGCACATAAAAATCAATAAAAATATTTTTGCAATGATGATTCAGATCTTTACATCCTTCATCATATATGGTAAACTACTGAGAAAAATGGAGGTTTATTGATTTCTTCTTTTTTTTTTCTTCTTTTTCCCCCCCCCCCCAATGTGACAACAAATTTGAATGAGAATGGATTGTTTTCCCCTCTCATTCTTAAAATGCTTAATGCAGCAGATACTATGAAGGTTTCTTTGACTGCACTGGACACTATATACTCTAACTTAACAGAGAAACTATTCCTCCAATGGGTCCTTAAAGGCATCTTTTTTATTCTAATTGCTATTGTTTTTATCACCATCTTAAGTCCATCATTGTTGAGAATGACAGCGGTCAATGGAAGACTGTATTGAGAATGAGTAGACCAAGCTCTGAAGTGTAAAGTTTTATTTTGCTGGTTGTTGTGACACTGAATATGCAGGCAGATTCACTCTGGAGGCCACATTTTTTTTTTTTTTTAAAAAAAAAAGACTCTGGAATTAGTTCAGTTTTAATCTTATTTTCTTTTTTTCCTACACACACAGAATGAGAGCATAATTAACTATACAGAGTAACTTAAGCATGATTGCTGCACTTACTGATGGATTTTTTTTTCCTGAAAACTCTCATGTCAGAATATATTGCAACCTCCAGGTTTGTGATTGTTTGCAATTCACTTTCAAATCATTTACAATGTAGAGTGAAACAATGGTAATAATACCTCTTAATATTTGAAAATAAACTAATGACTGAATTAACTTGGCATACTAAGGCTTAAACTTTATATATCCATTATGGAGATAAATGGCTGTCTCTTTTGAATAGGAGATTGTATAATTCACTTTTAGAAAAAGTTTTACTTGGATTTTTTTTATACAATTTTGAGACAAGTGCAATAAACCAAGAAAACGATAACAGATCATTAAGAAGTCTCGGTCTGTGTGGCATGTGGAAGAGTCTGCCTTGTCTTACTCTGGGTGGAAGCAATAACAAGGGATTTTGGAAGCAGAGTTTCACCTGGTTTCATTGAAGATTGCTCGTGTCCCATCCTTCCCCCCCCTGCCAACAAACCAACTCTGAAACTACACATAGATGTTTCACACCAGTACTCTGTGTAAAAATCCTCAAAAATAAAAGAAGCATAAACAGCAGCCTAAATGATTTCCTCACTTAACCTGCATTTAAAATATTCTCTGAACACTCAAAATATTTTTTAAACAAATGCTGAGAGGACAAGGGAAAAAAACAGCATGAAGACTTCTGTATGACATACAAACATCCTTGCTACCCATTTTAACTGTGTCAGTTAATAAATGTGTAATAGTGAAGTCCCATGTGGTCCTATCAGAGGGCACAGAGAATGTGTCCAAGTTAGACACATTTGCCTGAAGAGCCTATAGTATATTCACAGCGACCTTACCCATTCCAGTCCTGTAAAAGATCACATTAACTGCAAAACCATAAAGGGGTTAGGGGGAGTGGGGTGTGAAAGAGGTAAGAAGATATCCTAAAAAAATCCCTTGCTTTGCTCTACTATCAATTTCAATTATGTAGACACTCCAGCCCCATAGGGATTTTTTTTGTAAATAAAAAAATAGCTTGTCAGAACACTCTTGATGTTCTGTCTCCAACACACCTGCATGCAGATTTTCATTTCACATATGGGAAAAAAAAATCTATGAGAGCATATTCCTCTGCAGAAAAACAATTTAGAAGCAGCATTATCAAAGGGACCCGCCACAAAGGTGGAACTCATTTCATTTACCTCTCACCATCTAAAGGTTAGACATCTGGCCGCAGTTAGGCCTCCTGTTTCCTCCACAGTCTGTGAAGATAAACAGGCACCTGCAGTGATGATTCATTCCTTCTGAAATCACTGCCTGAGACAGGCAGAATAAATCTCACTCTGCAGGTGCTTCTCTCTAACAATTTGTTACAGAGAGAAGACTAGTCTCTAGGGTCTAGAGGACTAGTTAGTCCTCTAGTTCTAGATGAGTAAATCAGATGAGATGTCTAATTTTACCAGAGTAAACAAGATTAGATGAATGGAACCCCAAATTGCTATTTCTTATTAAAGGAAAAAAGAAAATTTCTTTGAAAAACACGGTTTAGTTTCTTCAATCTTGTCTATGCTTTTCAAAAAATTTATGCTAAATATTAGTACCTAGAGTTGCTGTGGTCATGTCTTTTAACATTTTTGAAATAACAATCATGCAAGCAGCTGAATAAATGTGTGTGCTTTTTTTTTACACAGTTTTAATTAAATACATCATAATTCCTAAGCAAGAAAATGCTCAACCACTACTGAAAGTCACTCAAAACAACTGTAAGACCCATTGTTTTGAAATGTCACAAAGCAGCTTAATGTTATCACATAGAGGTATAATGATTTTCTCCATGAAATATTATTAAAAGTGAATCACGCTACTTACATGTGTCTTCTTTTCTGCTTTGAGTCTGTTCATGGTGGATTTAATGCATGCTTCAAACCAGTAATGTAATGATGTAATAATAGCTTCACACATACTGACAGTTAACATTAAGTTATATAAGGCTCTGGAAACAGGGATCTATATTATTGTTACACTATTTCTGATAAAAGAAATAAGATGTTGCTCTGTAAAAATCAGTGGTTTCAGATCAAAGCAGCCTTTTAAGTCGATTATATTGTGTAAGAATAATATTTGTACTCGCAATACTTTAGATTTTGATGTCTTGTGGAATTTCACACGTATTTTCCAGTCACATTTGGTGTACAGAGGGAATTTTGTAATTTGGAAATACCCATGTGGACATTCTTTTTTTTTTTTTTTTTTTTTTTTTGCTGTTGTCATGGAGAATTGAGATGGTTTTGATTTGCAGTGGATTATCATTTTGATAGTATTCCTGCAATATATTCATCTCTTTCCAACATGTACTAGCTTTGGAAGATTGTTCATGTGATTTGAACTGTCTTTTGTTCATATGGTCAACTCACATTCAGGTGCTTGTACATAAATATAGCCAACCTGGTTTTAAGAACATCGGAATCAGGCTGGAGCCCACATCTTGTTCTAAGAAAAGTCTGTAGGAAGGATTATGAGACATTTGGAACTGCTTTGTTATTCTTAGCTGATTGAACTATTCATCACAAGACATTTATTTGCTGAATGTAGTCCTTTATACTGTCTCTGTGAACAGATGGAAATTTGTATACATTTGTTTCTCAGAACTGCTCCACTAGTTACCGCAAATATATTCAAGCTTTGGGATTTTTTTTTATGAACTTTAGAAGAATATTCAGTCACTAGTATAATATTTGGAATTCACTATTTAAGTTTTTGATCGGTCTCCAAACCAACATAATTCCTGCACTTGTGAATTTTAAGGCCAGAGGGACTGTCATAATGTTTAAACTTACTTCCTGAGTACAACTGGGATGCTCTTTACGCAGAATAGCCTTAGGATTGATCTCATAAGATGAGAAAAGATATGAGCTGTTATGAAATGGTAACTTTTCTTTTTTTTTTTTCTCTCTAATACCTTTTAGAATGCTTCCCTTAGAAAGATATTTTGTCTCTTCCTTATATTTTAAAGAACAAGTTGAGTGGCTGCTCTACCTGCTTTTTAGGTTCTCATTATGACTGGCATCCAGAGCCACACAGACCGGTCCATGCTGTGCTTGCTTTCCACCTGTCACTGCAGGGGATCCACTAATTTGTATGCTGCAAGCGACTGAAGTAACCCAGACTATTTACGGTCCAGTGTGCAGTTTAACCCAGACACTTGACTTTAAACGCAGGCTGTCTGACTCAAGTTTGAACATTAGGCAAGTGTAAATGAAACTGAGTTTGGCAGGTTACTTTATGGGATTAGCCCTGCTCTAGGCCAGTGCAGAACTATGACTGAATTTTCCATCATGTGAGGTAGAGTGCATTATTCTTGACATTGATTTGATTTCTCTTTTGTTAATATTTTCTGTGGCTGTTACTTTTAGCAATATTATCTGTCGTAACAACCGTATGGCTTTGACAAGGACTATAAGTCAAAAAGTGCATTATTGATACCTTCTACAGCTAATAGTTATTGGTAATATTTGATTATTCCCAACAATAATATTTCTTTATAATGAAGGCTCTAACAACATTATCCACATTGAATATTCTCATTCATTTCAATGTCTGCCTCTGCAGCGAGGTAATTCTCAAATTTAATAAGGTTTTTAGAACTGTGTACTTTTGATATGGTAATTAAAATATAAAATAAAAGTTACACTACAATCACTGAAGATTTTTAAAAAAGGAAAAAAACGCTAAACGTATGGATAACGTATTTATAATAACTATGGATAACGTATTTATAATAATTTCTAAACCTAAGGTCAGATTTTTGTTGTTACAAGAGGCAATGTTGTTAAATGAGGCAGGCAATGTCATGGACATATTGTACTAAGTGCTGCACAAACACAAGGAGAGTGATTCTAGAAAAACTAGCTGGCTACAAGATGCCTAGCCAAAAAAAAAAAAAAAAAAAGAGAGAGATTTGAGATTTGGGAGATTTGAGGTCCGGTTACCTGAGGATAAAAGCAATTTAATGAAAAGCCACTAAAAGAATGTTAATTCATTATAATAGATTGTGTCGCTATCAGTCTATGCCTTGACTATAAGCCCATCCTGCCAATCTAACTTCAAGAAGAAATTTTATATTAGAGTTAATAAAATTACGAATCACAGCTCACTTTTGTTTTTCCTAAATTGAGCACTAGAGAAAGATCATCATTTGCAAAACATATATAACATTGTGCTAACTCCATTTGTACAGCTGTCACTTAAGACTCAGAGGTGTTTTAGCAAAAACTGTTAGCCATTTACAGCCTTTTATCACAACTTTTACACCCCAGAAAATGAAAACTGTAATGTCCTTCAAAGTTTTCTGGAAAGCCTACAATTCCTTACCGTGCTCAGTTACTGACAGGGACAGTTTCAGTGCATCTGTCTTTCTGAAATCAAGATTAGAGACCAAACAAGGAATGAACAGGAAAGTTTCCATTCTGATGCTTATAGTGAAAAATTTTACAAGTACATAGTTCAATTTATCTTTGAGGTGCTGTCAAAAATGTTTAATTAACTACTAGCATTCTAGGTTAGACAATTCTTTCTTACCATTTTGAGCATCAGCTGTGTCTCATATGGACATATAAAAAGGAATAAACAACTGCGTAATTTTCCAGCAAAACTTCCACAATCAAATATTATTGTTTGTCTGCTTTCAAATGTTAACAAATGCTCATAATGATAACTGCTATTTTGGGTGCTTCATTAATTCTAAAATGTTAAGTAAAATGTATTTATTTGAAGTCATTATTCTTGTATGAAATTATTAAGCTAATTTAAGATATCAAAATTTTCACCCTTTTTTCTAAATGTTATCGCTCTCTCCTGTAAAATTTTGAACTTCTGATGCACTTTTATAAAGGATTTGATTGAATATCATTTTTTTTCTAAAATGATTGTATCTGATATAGATTTTATCTATGTTAGAAACAACAAGAAGGCAATATTAGCAAAATGAAACAGAAATGCAAATATTTTAAAAGTGTTATCACAGGAATAGAGGATACAATGCATTTCTTAAACAGAGTAAACACAAATTTTGATTAATGAATCTGAACATTTGTCATTTGTAAGCCTTTAATTGTTTTCTCAATCCAAAGTCATTAGTATGTAAAGAAAGAATATTTTTTCAGAATAATTTTTCCATACTTCCTTCTTCTTTCCCTGTAGGTCTCTCAACGTTAAAATCCATTTTTAAATGAAACACACTAAAAATTTTAAAGTTAAAAGAATGGAGCCCTAACATTTCTTCAGTCTTGAACAGAAAATTTCAATTAATTATCAAGATTCCATACATGCTGATAACATTTTTGTTTTCATATAGCAGGTGCTTTAGAAGAAATACAGCATGGACAAGTACAGTGTCATGCTCTTATTTTCTTTGCTTCAAGATTAGTATTCTTGAAAGCACTCTGACATTTCTTTTAATTTTTTTCTTTTTCTGAAGAAGTCCTATCTAAGATATGTCAGTACATTTTATAGCCCATTGAGTACTAGATGTGGCTTCCAGGATAGCCATAGGCTTGATCATTGTAATGTGGACAACTTCACAGCAGCAACTGGAGTCCCAAGTAATTCAAGTCTGCTAATGATGAGGTCTATGGAATGGATGGTGTTAATGTTTTGCAAATTCCTGAATCCAGTCATCCTAAAATATAAGTCTTTATAACAACATTTTGAATCTTCACTCCATGAAACATATTTTACTCCTGAAACTTTCTGGCTTGTAAACCCTTTAAAAATGCAAATTTCATAATAATCTGAGTAAGTAAGCAGTAGTAAGCAGTAATTTCCCTAGTAAGCAGTAATTTCTAAATCTTACTGAACTAAAAGAGGGTGGAAAATAGTGTATGTATGCATATATATATACGTAGTATGTATGTATATTAAATGCATATATGCACATATTTACATATACATATATAATGTATGTATGTTAAATGCTTATTTTATGCATATTTTGCATATGCATATTTTATTACACTTCCTCCGATTTATGAAGGACTATATTCCAATAACTTTATTTTTTAAAAAAATAACAATTTTACTATATATATCAATTATTTTATATAGTATCTCAGCTTTAGACGTTGATAAAGGCTTAACCAATAAAATTATGAATGATTTTCTTTGTGACTACATTTGATTAAAACTGTCCTTTCTCATCCACTGGGCAGTGTTTCACAAATGCTAGGGAGTAGAAATTTACTATTATTGCAAAATATTGCAAAAAATATTTTCCTCTGTTATGAAGGACCAGTGTTAATCTTTCAGCAAGAGGAAGACAAGGAAAAACTGGGTCAAATTCCACCTGAGTTAGTTAAATACTCATATTGATAGATTGTTCTTTTTGTTCACTGGCTATGAATGAAAGGAATCATTCTCTATCATCTCTGTAGCAGCAGACAAAGCATGAACTCTCCAGGAATCAATATATGGCCTTTTCACTATTATGAAATTACATTGCTGCTTGCATACAATTTTCCTCTTGGGGCTATATTTTGTCCCTAGTATCTGAGTCTGTTTGTTTCATAGATTGAGAATGAGATATTTGTTACATTTTTATGACATTTTTATCAGTCCTGCTGTTAATATTAATAACATTTTTAAAGGCATAAGGAGTAACTTGGCATCTTTCTCTAATGAGACCTCACAGAGAACGCATTTCTAATTTGGTAATTTTTCTGTCTCTAGTTTGAATAGACTTGATTGTAATTCACTCTTGGGAATGTAGATAGCATATATGTGGTAGATAAATAAAATGAAAACTACGTATGTTGCCAAAATGATTTCTTCAGGAAGAAGAGCTTAAAAATAAAATAGTCTCCTGCTTGTTTACATACATAGGAGCTTGCTGCAAGCTTCTCAGCAGCCTCTCATAAGGCTTTATGAACATTGCGTCTTGATCACTATATCACAGATATATCCCTCAGGTCATCATAGGAAACATTACCCAATGTACACAAGCTTAAAAATGACTCCAAAGAATTACCATGATAGCCACTCAAAGTAGTAAAACTTTTAGCATATTAAGGCTAATCATTAGAATATCAAGGCCTAAAAGATGATCATGAGCCTTACTTTTTTTGCAGAAGATCTAAAAAAAAGGTGATAAAAGGAAAGAAATTCTTCATTTTAAATGTATCTGTAGTTACAGTGCAGGTACAAAGAAAAAAAGGTATATTCATAAAAATATTGAACTGTATATTACAGTTACATTGCTGCCAAAATGTTTTTCAGTTCTAGTCAATTCTTGTTAATACAGTTATAATCCACAATGCTTGGAGAATAATATAATTCCTTTTCCTTAAAGTTTTGTGGTTTATTAACTAAATAGATGTTTGTGATAACTAGGAGAATACGATATTAGAGGAAAGAATACTCATTTTTACATAATATTTCTGTTTGTTCTTCTATGTGACATGTGACTTTCACTTAACAGCTTTCAAGGAAATCCCTCTTTCTTTCTGGCTTCATGTTTACTGCTTGTTCTGCCCTTTCCTGGATTTCTACCACAAAAAGCCTCCATCTGTTTTAATTTTTAAATTTTCTTTCAACTTTCTGTAGCTCCAGTATCAGCCGTAGCATGGAGAGGAAAAACTATCTTTGTCTAAACTAAAACTATCTCGTTATTATGCCTGCCTAGAAACACTTCTAGGCAACATAATTGTTCCAGCTGTACCTTGCTTTGAAATCCATAGGGTGCACGACATAGACTCTTCATTTTTGGAAGTTTCATAATTAGTGAAAGCACATGGAAGTACAACTGCTACGTACAAATCAGCTAGAATTTATGGCATTTTATCTGGTCACATTTTTCAAAGATACCAGTAACAAATTCATCCTCACAATTTCTTATGTGACCTCCAGATGAAGAAATTACTGCAAAGTCTAAATAAAAGCACAGTGAGCTTGCTTCTTCATATCTGCATTTTTCCCTGTTACTGTAATCATAGCATTGAAGTTGAGAAGCCTTGACCTTTTAAATGGCTCTCTGTTGCTATTTTTCCTTTGCCCGCCAGACCCTGCTAAAGGCAGCAGAGCCCTGTGTGGGCATATGCAGTCCTCTACAGAGATCAAACTACAGTCTCAGGCTGTAAAAGCCCACCACACTGGGCTTGTTAAAAGAATTATTGAAGCTAAAGTTCAGAAGATGCCTCTTTAAGTGAAATATACACTAATTTAATTAAGTATCAGTGGTGTCATGTTATTGCTTTGCTTTTTGATCTCTAAGCTGTAAATTGTATTTCCATCCTATCAACTAATTTGCTTTTTGAAACAGAGTAAGTTCACCAACTGCATTATACAAATAATACGAACAGTCTTTACAAAGAATTTTACAATTTATCACTGTTTTATACTTCATTAAACAGAAAAATGAAACAGATTATATTTGAGACAGAATATGGTTTTTAATGCTGAAAATTTTATATAGTCATTTAAAATGTTCTCATACACATCTGCCGAAGATGTTAAGTAGCTAATTATAATTTTCCCCTTACAATATATGGTAATGTGGTGATAAAATATGTCTTTAGAAACATTTGTAGGAAGTAGTCCACAATAAACATAGAAGTTGAAAGGTCTGGATTTGCCAGATGATTTTTCTGTGTTTCCTTCTTGATGGCACAGGAGAAGCATAAGGTTGTGAGGTTGTTTTTGTTTTCTGCTTGCGGTTTTACCTTTCATCAAGGTCATACAGCTTGCACTTAAACTTGTCAATCGCTTTCTGGCACCTGGCTGAACATTTGAAAGCTTGTTGGATTTTGTGTCACAGAGGTTTTCAGTGACACATATCTGTTCCTTCTTTTCAGCCTTTACAGATAATATTCACATATAATTAAAAGCCTCTTGAGAAATTTTGCATAACATTTTTTTTCCACCCTAGTAACTTCTGAGTTTTAATATATTAGTAGCCAGTTCTGTCTAAGATTTTTTTTTCATAGCAGATAAGAAACCAAGCGCTATGTAAATTTAATTTGCTGAATAAATAGAATTGAATATTAATTCTCTGACACTAGCTCCAAATGGAAAGCACGAAAGATATTCAGGAAGCTAAATAGAAATTAGGTCCAAAAAATGCCTGCAAAGAAAGCTATATCTCTTGTCAACATGAACAAGCATGTTAAAGTAGCAGTAGGATTTTTGAACATTAATCATATTTATACGAACAACACAGATATATTTACATATATGTTCATAGTATGTGTTTCTATTAATAGCTGGATAAGACTTGGACAAGAAATTTAATAGTACATTTTCAAAATGAGTTTTTATAAAATTCTACTATTCTCCCGGTATTATCATTAAGAACATTTATACATAGTGATTATGTGGTTTATGTCAGCCTACCACACCATACTATCTAAATGTGCCATTCAGGATCATGGCATATTAGAAATGCTAACCTCATTCTTTCAGCCTTGCCTTGAAGTACATATATTTACATTAAATACTTCTGTGAAACAAATGGAACAAGCTAAATAGTATCTTTAAGTTTAGGTGTATCCTGTATCAATGTATTAATCATCTAATCGATATCTAATAACTTAACATTTTTCATTGTGCTTCTGATTTGCAATTCTCAAAAAAAAAAAAAATTATCGAAGAAAGATATTCCTAAGTAACTGCCTTTCAGTAGCTTTGTATGAATATCTTCCATCCTTTTAAAATACTTAGTAGTCTTTTCAGACTGGGAAAATGGAATAGTATAAACATTCATATTGGAGATCTGAATCACAGAACAACTAAAAGAATTAGATTCACAAAATAACTGAAGAAATCAGATTTCAAGTGCCTTGTCTAAGAAGGGAATCCACAGCCCACAGCATGATTCTAAAGCATCCGGGCTTCAAGTCACATTAATTGAGAAATGTGACTTTGATCACATTTGATCACATGACAGAAAAGAGAAAAAAGAAAGAAAACAAACAACAGAAATCTTTAAAATGATTATAGAATCAAAGTTTTGCTTTATATCCAGTCTGAACCTCTCTTCTTTCAACTCATATCTGCTGTCTCTCATTCCCCTGCAGCGCATCAATATGAAGATCCTGACTCTGTCTATCCATTAAGACTGCCATAGGCACTGGGAGCTACTGTTGGGACCCCCTGAAGCCATCCCTTCTCCATGCTGCCCCAATCCAATTCCCTCAGCTTCTCTACACAGGCAAAGTGCTCAAGTCCCCAACCATCTTGATGGCTCTGTGCTCAACCTTCTCCAGTTTAATACCTTACTGGTATGGGGGTGCCCAGAACTGGATGCAGCATTCAGAATAGACTGAGGAAGAGGATGAGGGGGGCTGAAGAGAAAAGAGGAAGGAAGTAAACCTGAGACAACAAATGACTTACGAGGCTAAGAACTATTGTCACCTCCTCAGCTTTACACTTAACCAGGAGAAGGTCTACATATCCTGCTCTGAGACTGAACAAGAAAACACACTTTCTCTGGAGATCATGTATTGAGACACATCTGTCTTGCTGTAAAGAGATTTTGATGATATACTAGCACACATTCATAACAAATACTTACTAAAGCATTATATATATCCGCAAATACATGTACATCTACTACATTGTTATGTATGTAGAGTGAAAATATTAGTTGTGTTATCATGAAAACACAGCTTGAAGATGGTTCAGAAAAAAAGAAAAAAAAAAAAGGGGGGGGGGGGGTGTAATCCCAAAAAGCACAAACACAAGATGACAGCAGAAACCTTTTAAGTGAAAACGGAGGCTGATACCCGAAATGATTCAAAGCACAAATGGGCAGCTGCTGTTCATGAAGGGAGTGTAGCCCTGGTAGCTACACAGAACAAGTCTTGGGGTAACAGGAAAAGTCAAGAAAGAACAGACATCCAACATATGTAAAATATATCACTTATAGTACAGTTGTCATAAGACAGGGAATTTCTGGGCCAGTGAAGAAATGCAAAGTAAGTGAACTGTGCTATGAAACATATAAAAATTGCACCAAAAAGACTCAAGAATAAAGAGAAAAAATCCCCCACTGTCAACATCATACTCCTCCCAGTGAAGAACCTGTTTGCTGACAACTTGTAAAAAGGATGAGCATAATACAGAGAAACACGTGGATACCAGAGACTTCCTGTATATCAATTTCAAGTGTGCCATTACTGGAAATAAGCTGTCATAATTGTACAGTTTGGACTGTAACCATTGGTATCATTTCAACTGGTTTAAAAATAACTCTGATTAGATTGCTAATAGTTTAACTGGTGGTGTATATAAGATGTGTGTTTTTAGTTTACGTAAATGACATAATACTTGGTCTGTGCCATGTTCTTAAGGTTTCACTAAAATTTAGTGTAATACCCTTCTCAGCATGGTCTAGTTTCAGTATTTCTTGGTGTAACAAATCTCTGGGTTCCTTCTTAAATGCATAGTGGGGGATGTCTGGATGACTTGCAATGAATTAAGGAATTAATGGAGTGGAAGCGTATCTACAGACAAAAATACAAAAGTGAGCCTGGTCCTGCATGCAGATCTAGACCTTTAACTGGTAGCCCTAAACCTCCCTGACAGCTGCAGTGAAATAAAAGATTCAATGGTGTATTTATTAAGCCATACTAAATAAGTGGAGCAGCTTTCTCATATTGCTCTGTATAGCTGTGCTCAAGGGATTCAAATTAAACAATGAGAATCCAGCAAAGATCATTCATAGTGAATGCTTCAAAAAGGAAAAAATAGTGAAAGGAAACCACACTTCTAAAAATGTATATAGATCATCTATAAATTTTTAATGACTGCATAGGCTTACTGATTTGAAATCTATATTTTTTTTGTTAGTTTGTTAAGTCAATTTCAATTAATTTTTGAGCTAATCTCTAATTCAATCATTTCCGTGGACATATTATAAAAGTGACTTACATATGTAGCGAATATGCATGTCTATATATTAACTTCAAATTCTCATGGAAACAACCAGCATGAAATCATGAAATCTGTATTTGACACTATACAATTTTTTCAACATTTCCCTGGAATGTGGGCATGTTTAAAAATATAGTGTTTATATGAAATCGACAGGCTGTTCCTTTTCCGAGCTGAAATATAGAATGACAGTGTATCCTTCAGAGATAAAAACCGCCTGATTAATTTAATGTTTATTTTTTTAATTAGATAAACATAAATATTTCTGCCCAGATGACAAAACCTTAGATATCTTTTTAAACATATACATGCAGTCAGTGTAGTTATTGAAGTTATTACAGGTTATTTGATTAATTGTCAGAGGAACTCCCTTTGGATATGCTTCATGGATATAACCTACACTATCTTAATATGGATAGAGAAAACTGTGTTGAATGGAAAAATCTGTTGGAAGGAGCAAAGTTGTCATAAAGTGTTTCCTTATTCCATAGCAGAACAAAATGTCTGAATTCAAAATTTCCCATTTCTAAGGTTAATCAAGCAATCAGTTACAATTTGAATTTGATATTATGATATCTTAGAAACTACTTGTACATATAAATGAAAACTATTAATGGACAAATAACTGGAAAAATGTAAACCAGAACTCCACATGTTAAAACTTTATCTGTACAAAGAATTTTTCTAAAGGAATTACCACAGTCTATAAATACTCAAATGATTTACAATAGAAAACTATGAGAAAAAAAAATGCTGCAATGCACTGCCAATTCTATATTTTTACATGGTGCGACTAATTTTTCTCTGAAGGAATTCTTTCTAAAATCATGGAATTAAACAAAAATAAAAAGAACCCTTAAGGGTAAAAGAGCTTCTGATTTTCAAGAGATTTATATTTTTTCCAGCCAGTGTTTGGGCACAGCTGAACTGTTTGATTTCCATTTATCTGAACAGAAATATTTCTCCTTATTTTACTCCTGTTAGTAGTGCTACTAATAACACTGCAAAGAAATGAAATAGATAATCTAATGGTAAGATCTAATTCCTGTAACTGTTGGTATATATGCACTGTCAAGTTTATCATAAATAAACTTAGGTGACAATGTATAAGGTCTTACTCAGAAATATAGGACTAAGAACTTGGAATATAAGTAATGCTGCTTAAAATAACTTTTCAAAATTGACTTTTCCCTTACTGAGATGCTACTTCAGCACATAATAACGTATGAACAACAAAATTAAAAACTAATTTAAACAAGGTATTATCATTATAATGATTTAACCTTATTACTTTAATAAATAAGGATTGAATTTGGTATTTTAAAATACGAAAGAAGATATATAGACCTCTCTGATTAATCTGTTTTTAATGTGTGCTCAGATGAAGTACAGAATGTCCTACAAGAGCCTCATAAATCTTAATAAATTACTGATTATGCAGGTGGCAATCATTACATGTACCTATCTGACCTATTTCATTATGCTTGCCATTTGCTGTTAGAAGATGAGCCCCTTTTCCATTAATGTCAACGGCTAGACCTCCTGTACCTTTGGTGATGTCATATCAGACCCTCAGTTAACTAGCATTAGGCTTCAGGATCTCATCTGCTCAAAAACATATAAAGTTGCAATTTTCTGTAAGGGAAGGTTTTCTAAATAGTTATTTACAGTTAGTCTTAAATTTTATTCTAGAGAAAGCACTAAAAATTCTCAGATTTTATAAAATTAATACAGATACATTATAATATACCTCATAAAATTAAGCTACTGATTTCAGTTCCCATGTTTGTCTTTTTAAGGAAAGATTAAGGAACCCAATTCAGAAAAATCTCAGACTTCTGTTCTTCGCAGTAACACTAACAACCATCAACTTGATAGACTAATTCACGGTCTGTCCTAAGGTAGACAAATTTGTATTTGTTGGCTTAAACTCTTCATCTTCAACCTTCTGTGGTTAAATGTTTTTCTTCTCCAATACCATCCCCTCTAGGCAGTTCAGGGAACTGAGACCAAGCAAACTCCCCAGGCCTGGAAATGAGCTGCCTTGCTGTGCCACCCGAGTGCTTGCTTCCCCTTGCTGAGCCCCATAGAGGCTACAGGAATCACTATAGAGTAGATATGCCAAGGACAGCACTGCTCCCTCCCAGCCCTTTCCCTTCCTTCTCCATGCCTGAGGAGAGCAAAATGGCATACTCCCACAGAATTACTGAAATCAAATAAAATAAATCCAGGCAGTGAGGCATACCTATCTTTTAACAAGCTTAAGAGGTTGTTTTGACCTGACTCACTCAGCAAGGATTGTGCTCAGAGAGACTATTTTGCCATTGCTAACAGCTGGAATAGAGCCATGAATAAAACCTCCGTGTCTCCTAGATTTTTAGCTTTGGTATCCCACTATTAGTTGCCTGTGTAGGCATTAGAATCATAGAATCATAGAATCATAGAATCATAGAATGCTTAGGGTTGGAAGGGACCTCTAGAGATCATCTAGTCCAACCCCCCTGCATACGCAGGGACACCTAAAGCACGTGGCACAGGACTGCATCCAAGCGGGTTTTGAAGATCTCCAGAGAAGGAGACTCCACAACCTCTCTGGGCAGCCTGTTCCAGTGCTCTGTCACCCTCACTGTTAAGAAATTTTTCCTTAAGTTCCTATGGAATTTTTGATGTTTCAGTTTCCGGCCATTTCCTCTAGTCCTATCAGTGGCCACCACTGAAAAGAGACCATCCCCGTCCTCTGCACTCCCTCCCTTGAGGTATTTATATACACTGATTAGATCCCCTCTCAGCCTTCTCTTCTCCAGGCTGAACAGGCCCAGCTCCCTCAGCCTCTCCTCATAGGGCAGATGTTCCAGGCCCCTGATCATCCTTGTGGCCCTGCGCTGGACTCGCTCCAGCAGCTCCACATCCCTCTTGTACTGTGGAGCCCAGAACTGGACACAGTACTCCAGATGCGGCCTCACCAGGGCTACCATGACACCATCCCACACGCGGCCTCACTTCCCCACTACCATACTCCCGCTGGACGCCATCTGACCTGGGCTGTGCGGTACTGCTTGCCGTATCAGTGTGCCACTCCCCTTCCCCCTTCTTGCCTAGTTTAAAGCCCTCCTAACCAGGTTGGCCAGCCTTTTTGCAAAGAGACGTGTGCCCCTCTTGCTAAGATGAGTACCATCGTTCCCCACTAGCTGTTGGTCATCAAACAGAGACCCATGGTCGTAGAAGCCGAAACCCTGTTGCCAAGTCCAGCGGCGCAGCCAATTGTTAAGCTGCCATATCCACCTTCTCCTCCTTGAGTCCATTCCCCTCGTTGGCAGAATGGAGGAGAACACCACCTGGGCACCTGTACCTTTGATGGCCATTTTGTGCCCCTTTCATTGTATATCTTTCTAAAGGTTGCCTGCTCTGCAACTTTAGACAAGACTCTCAGGTTAAGTATTTACATTAGCTGTCTTTAGCTAGCCAATTATACGTTTTGATATTCAAAGAAACTCTATTTCCTTTTAAAAATCCAGATAATGGGAACTGAATAGTGTCTGGCACCTCTGAGATCAGGGTTCTTTTGTATGCCTAATTTCAGAGGCTGTACAACCGCATTGCCTCTGTCATACTACATGATGTGAGAAAGCATGTGACTCTGCACAGTGTTTTTGAAAAGAAGCAGCACCACAACAATCTGTTTTTATGAATCATTTCCCAGCAGCAATTTCCATATGCATGAGTCTGTTGTTGACATATAAGGGTGAGCCTTATTCTAAAAATCTGTGTTGATAAAACCTACAATATACATATAGTAAGGGAGTGCTGAGGTATGGAAAAACGAAGATCTATTGATATAGATTACCAGCACTATAAGCAAGGCAGTCAGAGAGATACTCTTTTATAGGCTATTTTGGCAGAACACAAAGGATATGAAAAGCAAAACCAAACAATCCTACCCTCGTTACATGCTCACAAGAAATAAATCATGTGAATGTATTCCTGAGAACAACTCAGTGACCTTTGCTAAACTCATTATTGACTCTATGCCAGAGGCCAAGAATCAGCCCTACTTACAGTGGGTGGTCTGTATCAGTGAACTGTGTAGTCCTTTGCCAAATGATACCAATGATTATATATTTTCCATTTATAAAATATATCTCCCAATACCTGTCCTGTGGTTCTTCAGCACAGAGGTATTCTTTTACTGTCTTAAAGAAGCAAAGATATTTTTGAAAATAGTGATATTCCTAAATAGATTATTGAAATTAATTTCCAGTCCTAGATTCAGAGTGTTCTGCTAACATAACATTGACACTTAGGCGACAGAAAAAAACTTGTAAAGGAGTTTACATTTTGAGAATAAATTCAGAAACTATGAAAGTAAAAATTTCTTTTTTTTTTTTCTTATTGGTACTTATTGTCATAACATTAACTATTCTCTGTTATTGTTCTCCAACATAGGGAGTTCATGACAATATGGCTGATAATATTAAAAAAATGAAAACTTGATGATGAGAGGAGGAAATATTTATATACCAGGAACAGAGACATGATGACTCAAATGCTATTAAATGATCTTCCATTTTTAACAAAAAAAAAAAAAAGGCTGACAATTTCATTAAGTATGAAACATTAGATTAACCGATTCAGAATCTTAGAAGTCTCCTATAACAATTATCCTTAATCTATAATCTAAATTGCATAATCATAGGCTATGCTCAAAGATAGATCTATTTTCTGATTAAGATCAACCCATGTTCAAGTCATTTTTTATGGTGTTAATAATTATTAAGACCATCCGCTGCTATGTATGAATTTACACGAGTAGTTTAAACAATGACTAAAACTATGTTGGCATTTTTGCTACATACAAAACCCACACGTTCTGCTAAATTCTGCATTTTCAGTCATAGACATAGAATTCACAAATGATAGCAGATGGAGGAATGGTAGGGAAAAGGAAGCATAGTTTAAAGCTGAGATCGTAGGATATTGTCTTTTTTATTTTTTTTTCCATTTTGATTTTCTTTCTTTCTTTCTTTCTTTTTACCTTTTAACATTCTCATAAGCAATGGAGGAAATAAATCAATCAATGATTACATGGAAAAATAGAATGGTGCCTCTCATAATGAGGGAAACAAAGTAAGCAAATAAGCAACCGTATGCTGATGCAACCACAGGTCCTGTGACAGCAGAGTATATGTACAAAAGGGAGAAGACAGGAGGTAAAAGTGACATTTGCCTGCTTTCTCCCAAAAGACATCCTAAGGTTCTGCACAGGTCAGTCTTGAACACAAAACTATTGAATATTTCATATAATGATTTGGATGATGACGTAGAGAATACTCGTATTAAAAATATCAGTAAAGAATAAGAATAAAAATAAAAATAGTCTCCAGAAATGGTCTGAAAATATATGATTCAATGCAGTAAAGAGGAGTTCAAAAGTTCTTTACTTCTGCAGAAATCAGATGCCCTAATAAAAAATAGGAAACAAGTATCTAGAAAAGAGTTCTGCCAAGAAGAATCTTGAAGCTATTTTTTAAGATCCTAAACTGAGCTGAGTTGGCAAAATGTCACATTGAGAAAAAGACAATCATAGTACCACTATGTATAAACACGAGCTTATTCTCAATAACAGGTGAATTCCTTTTTCCACTGTTCCTAGTATTATTACCAAAATCTCAACTGGATCCTGTTTTCAGATTTGGGCAATGAATATTGTGAAATGTACAAAGCAGCAAGATATAGTCTAAATAAGAACAACAAGAATAGAGGAAGGTCTAGAACAAAGACCCACAAGGAAAGACTAGACCTGGGGTTTATGAGAGAGATTGGCAGAAGACACCACAACAGCATTCAAATATGCAAACATGCATATTCATATATGCATTCATCTATATAAAGAAAGAGATGTTCATTATAATAAAGAATAATGTGCTTAATTTGTATCAGAACTGAACAAGCTTATACAACAAAAAAATAAAACATTCTACAAATTTTATGTGATGGTAGATATATTGAGACCTTGAATACTTCAGAGTAGCAATTATATATCCATTACTGACTGTCATGCAATATATTACAGAATATCTCTCAGAAATGGCATATATTATTTTTAGCCATGGGTTGGGAAGGCAATAATTGACATTGCAATCTCCTTTCTTATATTTCTATATAATTTTTTTATTCAGAATATAGATAGAGGAACCATATGAAAAACTGCATTGAATAAACATTTAAATATTCATCAAAAAGTGTTCCTAATTACAGCAGAGTAAGCATCAGAAATGGAATAAAGTATGAGAAGACATAATAAAAAGTGTCCAGAGATTTATGATTCCAAAATAATAAAAACCACATAAGAAATCCAAACACACTTCTACTCTCTTTTAACTCTATTTACAAGATTCTAAGACTATCCAGTGAATTACCTCTATTGATCTTTCCATGGTTCATTTTGCATAAAATAGAATAAATATATGATGGAAAAATATAAAAATGTTACAGCTAGATGTTAGTCACAAGTAGCTATTCAGAAGTTTCATGTGAAATTTGCAGATCATCTCAAGTTCATTTTAGAGTATTTGAAGCTATTTCCCTATGCATCATTAACCATTAATTGAATACTGGGTTGCTCATTTAATAGGACTACTATTTATAACTCATTTAGTAGTTCAAAAAGTTTAGAGGTCAAATTTTCATCCTATAGTCATCAATAGTAATTGGGTATTGGTGTAATCACTGTTGGAAGGTCACTTAGAAGTTCTTACAGTACTATTAATAGCAGTGTACTCAATATATGCTAAACGCTCATTTTTAAAATGATGGGTATTTACACAGTGACTTAATTGCCTAATTTTTTCAATAACCTGACATATCTCATTTTGTTTCTTTCAAGTTTACTTATCTATATGTCTACATTTTTTTTTCCAATGAGAGACTTATGTCTTGTTTATGTACAACAATATATTTTTGTTACGGTATCTATTCAAATTATCATGTTTCAGCTTAACAAGGATTTTAAATCATTAAAGACTCTTATATAGGAGAAAGAGTTCTATAGTCAAAGCAATATTTTCTATTTATTCTTTTTCATCTATAATAGTAATTAGGAAAATCATAATAGATTTTTTCACAGTTACTTAAGAGAACATATTCCTTACGAAGATGATATAAGAGCAATGAAAAGAACTACATTTTTGATCCATGTATCTCTACTATATTTTCTAACTTTTTAACATTCAAAATTAATTAATATTAGACACAGTAAACCTTTCTTGATAAATTATAGAAAATAAAATACTCAGATATTCTGTAATCATATAATATTATTTATTAATATTATAAAAATGCCTACTTTATTTTAAATATATGCAGTTTTAAAGCCTGGTGCTGATGGGAGAGGAAGTAAAGAAGGAAGAATAGGGCCCTTCTTGGTAATGCTTGGTGAGATTTATTTAATTTAAACATAAGAAAACTATTTTTATTGTGACGGTGATCAAACACCGGGACAGATTGCTCAAATTGGTTATGGAATCTATATACTTGGGAGATATTCAAAACCTGGTTGGACATGGCCCTGGATAACCTGCTGCAGGTGACCCTGCTTTGAGGTTCTTTTCAATCTCAACTGTTCTGTGAAAAGTTTGAGAAATCTGAAGTACAAATTTTATTTATTTTCAACAATATTTGGATTTGTTTTTGTTCTCCACTTAAAACCTAGTGTTTTATTTTCACAACACAAATTTTGATTTGTATATTTACAGAGTAAGAACACTTTTGATTGATAAAAAGTATTATCTTGATGAATTATTCAAAATGAAAAGAAATGTTGGAAGTCAAAGTTGCATTTTGAATTGTGGCCTTGTAGTTGAACATGACTTTTCACATTTCAAACTACAGCTTCAATCTACAGGTCCATATTATTTCCGTATTATGGAATGGTTTCACAGTCTTAAAGGGTATTAACTGCAAAATATGTTTTGCAATTGAGATTGATTTTAATGAAGAATTCAGTATGTTGAAAACTTTTCCCTAGACTAATAGTTACAGTATTGTTGGTGAAATATTTAGAGGGCAGTAGGTATTAGAGGCCTTGGACCTTACTGATAATGAGCTAAGCTTATGTAATTAAATCAGTCCTTGACCAGTCACTAAGTAGGTCAATAGACAGCAGAGGATGAAGCAGAACCTCTGCAGCTAATTTGGGTCCTTCTGATACACCAACAAGGGATCTTCTGTTCCACATTACTCTCCCTGGACCCTGAAGGAAGGAGAGGAAAATTAGTGCCTTCCTCAATTCATTTGAGAAATAGCCATATGCAAATGTAGTTCCTAAGAACTATGGAAGAATTCTAACCTCCACTGGCATGTGAAAGTCATAGGAAATTGCCCCCAAAATTAGTAAGGCGCTTTCAGCCCACTTCTTACAGTTCCTTTTGGCTACAATGCTTGTTAGTTAATTATCACTCAATAGTTTACTAGGCCAGTGACTACTCCTTTCGCTTAATTTGAGGTAAGAAAGCACTGACATAGACAATCCCTTAAGTTTACATATAACCTTAAGCATAATGAATACAGCAGCATCATGAACAGATTTTTTTTTTTTTTAATTGGTGGAGAAACAGGAACACCAGAAAGCAATTCACCTCCTTTCAAAAAGTTCAGTTGCAAGATAGGGACGTTAAGATAGATAAATGAGTCAAACTTTAGAAATGTATATTTCTATTAATTTTATAGATAGATTATACCAACTAATTCAACCTTAAATGATAAACTTTCAGACAATAAATTTCTCTCAAGGGAAAGACATCTTACCACTAATGTAAAACAGTCTCATTGAGAAGTTGGATGGCCGTAACTTCTTCATGTCTCTTACTAGGATAATTTAGGACTTTTTAGTTTTCTTGAATAATTGTGCAGAGAAAATAAATCATTGTCATTGTAAAAGAATGCCATGTTTCTTCTCCTTTCAGTGAGGGACCAGAAGCCCCAAAACCAAAGATACCAACATTAAATAACAAATGTTACAAATCTTAAAAATAAATAGTTTGCATGTGAACTACAACAAATTTATCTGAACTAAAAACTGGTTTTGTAGTAAAACAAAAGTTTTACAAATACAGGAAGAAAAAAAGTGTGATTATTTTAATAAGCACAAGTTTGTTTTTTAACACCATTTTAAAATGTTATCCTCTGTGTGAAGAAAGCAGTAAAAGGAATTGTTCTGACTAATGACTTCCTTAGATGTGAGTGACTTTCAGCTTTGATATACCAACCATTAGATAAACATTCTGATTCAGAGAAATATATTCATATCAGTGTCACCTTAGGAATAACAACAACAACAAAAAAAAACACACCTCACACCAAGTGAGTATCTGAGGTTATTTCTCAGTGTCACCTCTTTTCTGCTCTCTCCAAAGGACATTGTACCTACTCTTTGTTTTACATGTCTGTATTTAGAAAGCGGAAATGAAATATCAAAAAGGGAAAATACATCTGTGAATGCCAGAGCTAGAAAGACCATACTGAACCTTTTGTTGGAATCCTTGAACAGATGCCTCATTTGTATGACTCACCACTTTTTCCTTAATCTCAAATACAATATTTCATGTGAAAAGAGGACTGAAAGGAATAAGGGGAAAAATTAGGGAGAAAAAAAAAAGAATAAAAAGAGAAAGACCAATTATAGATTAAGTCTTCTTTCTAGAATACTAAGCGTTAACAATGACTACTGCTTCCTACCATGCGACAAAAATTATATAATCCTAGGATTAGAGGGTAAATTTGTTAGTTATGGTTCATTTGTAATTTAATTAGTTATAAATTACCATATCTCCATGTGACTTGATAGCACCCAGAACGGTACAATAATACCTGAACTCTATACCTAATTCCAGAAAAGAGGGAGGGAGGAAAGGGAGGAAAGGGAGGAAAGGGAGAGAGGGAAGGAGGAAGGGAGGAAGGGAGGAAGGAAAAAATGCATGGTCATGGTCAGATTTTCTCTGAATGTAGTGTCTTGATATCTGTAAGATCTTTGTATCTCCTGCCATTGATACACTAGTATGATACCTATCATCTGGGTCATATCAGGCTAATAATTACTTCAGTGTCTTACACTGCTCACAGCACTACAGGTCTTTTCTGTAAAGCATATCATTACACACTGTGGATATGGTAAACTCATAGCAGGTTTCTGCTTGGAAAGTTTTGCATTGCTTTGCCTCATTTTGCTGCTAATAATTATGTCTTCAGCATCATTCTCTTCAGTATCATTCAAAGATGCCATTTCCGTCACTTCCGAGCATGGCTACCCTAGAATAACAACAGGATTTGTCATTCAAAACAGGTTTTACCATAAACAAATACAAAAGACTAAACAGCTTGCCCCACACCTACATTAGCATGATTTGTTTTACATCTTCAAATTCTTACAGGGCTTCCAGAAGAGAAGTGAATGATAATAAAGGAAAAAAAAGAAAAAAAGTCCAAGTATGGCAGTGTCTTCCCAGAGAGAAAATATCCATTTCAGCATTTCTGGAGAATATTTACAATGTAAACAGAAATCTTCATGGTAGCTATTGATCACCTGAGAGAATTTGCTGCAAGCAAAATTTTGTCTCCTAGGAAGTCATGAGACTTGTTGCAGATTTGTTGAAATCAGTGTCACCTAGCCTAGATGATTGCATTTAAATAAATGCAGAGTAGACTCATACAAAATCTCTCATTTGAACCTCACCAATTGACTTGATCTTGTGAAAACAACGTGATTGATCTGCATGTGTAGTTGTATCTCATTGCACTTAATGTTTATTCTCTTTTCAAAAACTATAGGCTGCAACACTCCAATAGATTACATAATTTGATTTAGCTTTTTCTATTTGCATTATATTTTGTAAGGTAGCTGCAAATGAGCATAAAATTGACTAAGGACCTTGATTAGTTAGAACTTTTAGATTAAGTATTTTCCCCTACAGATAAATGTCTATTCTCCTCACCAAAAAAACACCCTTTCTGAACAAACAAAAAAAGCAAAAAACACACACACAAAATGTTATTGCTTATAAGCATATTCCTAGCTGAATGTGTTTTCTCTCTTAACTGTTCACAGACAGAGGAATAAAAGACAATCTGAATGGAATACAAGAAAACATTCTTTCTTGTGATAATGATAATACAACCTCAATTCTGTTCACTAAAAAGAATGGCATCATACTACTGCAGAAGCAAGGCTCTATATTTTTTGATAGGCACTATAAAAACTTAAATTACTCTCTTCCAAATTGAACCATTTAGGGAACCTGCTACTGCTAGATCACATCATTTTTTCAGTAAAAAGTTAAGCCTTGAATATCCCTCGATACTACTATTGAAGGCGATAAAATGTACTATTGTAAGATCAACGAGGGCTGAGATGACTATATTCTCATAAGCTAAAGAAGACAATCAGTAGGATAATTAGAGCATGTTAATTACTCTCCACTAGCAACAAAAAATGCAAATGATATACAGCAGGAAATTAACAGCAGTTACTGCTCAATATTGCATGACTTTTCCATTAAGTATAATATGAGAAGTTGTTAAATTATAGAAAATGAGAATAATGAAGCTGGCATATTAAAGAATCTTAGGTTTCCGGTCTGGTTGTGGAGGGAATCATCAGGAAGGGTCCTGAGAATGGGTCTGCGTCTGTACAGGTTAGAAACACTTGCATAGTGGTGCAAGGAAGCCTTCATGCGTTCTTTTATTTTCAGTGGTGGCTCAGCTGGAAGCAGTACAGCAACCTTTGCTGAATAACGCATCTGCTACAAAGCAGCTAACACAATTTCATGTCTTTCTTTGAAAAACAATATTAAGTTGAGTATAATATTTTCAAGAAAAAAATAAAACAAAGACCTATTAATGTTCTGAGTCTTAAAATAGTTTACAATCAAAAGCTGAAGTCTCTTATAGTCTGGAAGGCTAAAAGCAAAATCAAATCCTTTCTACTATCAGTCACCTAGCAGATATAGCTGATGAAGACAAAAAAAAAAAAAAAAGCAAATAAATTGAATACCAGATTAAAAAAAAATGACCTTTTAATCAGTTAAGTCAGGTATTCTTTTAAAAACAGGAGAGAACTGCCTGCATATTACAAGCATGTTCAAAAACCTAGTGAATCAATTCATAATTTCCCAGCATCTTCAGCAAACCTCTGATTAGGATCTTTGACATATTACCTTGGGCTTCATCAGTATGATACAAAATATAGCTGTGACTGACATAGAGTAAGACAAACTGTCATTATGCAAAGAGCTTAAAATATGAATACTTAAACATAATTCTTGATGAATACTTATAAAGTATTTTTTTTAATGGGAAAACCTTGTAGTTTGAGTTTTCATTGCACTGCATTACATATTTTTTTAAAACAGATTTGCTACTGCCTCAAAATTCTCAAGTAGCTATTCATATTTAATTAAGTTATGAGATGTAAAATAGCTACAGTACTACTGGTGTGAATTGTTTTTACTGCTTTATATATGTTATAGGTGTACTTAAAATCCCATAATCTCGGAAGTTATGGAACTGAAATTTTAACAAAGCTTTTGCTTGATTTTAAATTACAGCAAATCCAATGCCCCCCCCCCCCACTTTTTTTTTCTGTAGCATGGGCAGAATTTTCATGAGTTAGTTAAGAGAGAGAGAATATGAGGCTTCAGTCCTGGAGACCAGCCCCAGCTGCTAGAGAAACAGGATCTGAACACTCTAGATCATCTCTTACTTAGAAGTAGAACCAACCTTCATGGTGGATAAGCGGACAAATCAAGATATCCGAATTAATCAAGGCACCCATTAAAAAAAAAATTATTCAATTAGTCCAGTGCATAAGGTGTATATATAGGCGTATAAGTATACGGTGTAATCAAGGGTAAATAAACAACAAGTTATTTGTGAATAACAGTTCAGCCTAGACATGTTAAAACTGAAATGGATATGACAGGAATATTTAAATAAACGATATATCAAACCCGTATCTGTACCAACAAATAGAAAATGAGGCATATGATAAAAAATATTAGATATGTGATGATAGAAAAGTGTAATATACAAAAAGAAGTTACAAACTCCACAAAAAACCATAAAACATGCTCACTGTACTATTAGCAGAGGAAAGTGGCAGAGCTATAATTGTCAATGGTTGCTGTATCTATTATCAAGGAAGGTAGTAGGGATTTCAGAGTTCTGTTTAAATAAATTTTGTGGTCATTTTCACTGATTTTCATTATGTCTGGAAACAGCTGAATGTATTGGGGAATGAGGAAAGCTGATGAGGAAAATAGGAAAACTAAACAAAGTTTTAGTAGATCTGCAATAGGGATGGACCTGGACAGATCTACCTGATTTGTAGATCTGCAATACGGATGGACCTGGACAGTCTGGAGAAATGCAATGACAGGAAGCTCGTGAAGTTCAACAGAATAAAATACAAAATGCTGTTCCCGTGGTTGAAAAAACCCAGACTCCAATGTGCACCGGGGCTGACTTGACAGGAAGCATTTCGGTAGGGTGTTGGGGGCCTGGTGAACCGCAAGTTGTCCATGAGCCAGCAAGTGCCCATGGCCTGAGTTTTATGAGTATGATTAAAACCAACAGGTTCAGAATCACAGAATCACAAAATGGTTGAAGTTGGAAGGGACCTCCAGAGATCATCTAGTCCAATCCCCCTCCTCCAGCAGGGGCACCTAGAACAGGGTTGCATCCAGGCGGGTTTTGAAGATCTCCAGAGAAGGAGACTCCACAACCTCTCTGGGCAGCCTGTTCCAGGACTCTGTCACCCTCACAGGAAGGAGATTCTTCCTCACATGGAGGTGGAACTTCCTGTGTTTCAACTTGTACCCATTACCCCTTGTCCTATCACTGGCCACCACCGAGAATGGCCCTATCCTCCCTACATTCTCCCCTCAGGCATTTATACATATTGATAAGATCCTCCCTCAATCTTCTCTAGGCTAAATAGGCCCAGCTCGTTTAGTCCTTCCTTATACGATAGATCCTCCAGTCCCTTAATCATCAGGTTAAGGGAAGGGATTCTTCCCTCTTTTCTGCACTTATGAGAACCATTTGAAGTGCTGTGTTTTGGACTCCTCAGACCTAGGGGACCATTTCCAACCTGAATTCTTCTTTGACTCCTTGATTCTATAACACCATTTATCTGTAAAATTGTTAGTTTTGCAAATAACTATAAGGATGAAATGAGCATATAGTAAAATTAGGTTTCTATAAGTTTTAAAACAGAAATTGTAGGTATAATTTTTTTTTTGAAATAAATAACAACTATAATTCTAATTACAATTTTAACCTAGAAGTAATCATTTTTGAACAGTAATGTTTTAGAGATAATCTCAAAGAAGACATACAAATTTTTATAAGAAAGCTGGTACAATCATGGAAGACTGGTAAATTATGGAAAGTGCAGGTTACTGATACAAAATTAACAGAATTACCTGAGACACAAACAACGGTTTTAGATGGCATTGCTACTTTAAAAAAAAAAAAAAAAGAAAAAGGACAACTCTCCTGGGAAGATGGATTCTGTGAACATGGATTATGGCAGATCTTTCATTTTGGTGGATAAAGGTGGATTATTATTGCAGTCTAATTGAATCAGTTACTACAACATGTAGTCAAAAGAGCATAGGACAGCCCTGTCTAGATCAATAGGAGAATAAAGTTATATCTTTGTTCAGTAATGGTGTAACACTTGAAGCATGAGTTGGGATGTTCTGTGCTCTATGTAATGCAAGCAGTTATGAGGGAAAGATCCCTCTTTTCTGCTAGTCTATGTTCTATTCGTGTAATAACCCAAGGATTTGATCAGATATATTTAAACTTCTTCTGGAAATCATTAACCAACCGGCCATCCTTTTTTCTTTCTCTGACAGCTCTTTGGGGTGTCATTCAGAATCTAAAAATGACATTGACCTGATATTTGAATCTTGTTCAATACTCCATTACTAAAATTATTCCACCACAAAATTATGGTTACAAGTCAAAAAAACTGCAGCTAAATACAAGATTTTGCTGACTACACAAAAGAAATAATACTTGTCTGCTTTATAGCATCATCATTCCCCAGGTAGTCAATTCTTCACTTAGAAAACACCGTAGATACATATTTGAAAATATTGCTGCCTACTAAACACACATTTTAATTTTGGTGCCACAGATTCTTTGACATTATATTGACATGGGTATTTCACTTGTCATATATACTGAGCTTTTCCAAAAAGGCTAATCATCCTTGCTAATCACACTTTGCTGGTAGCTAACTTTCAGGCTACAAATGGGCACATAGATTTGGACTTATGCTCCATAAACAACACTTTAAACAAGTGCCCTTTACTTTAAAGTGCACTAATTGGCTTCAAATCCACTTCAAAAACGTGAATATAAATAACACTCAGATGTCCTAAGCATACATTCATTTCATAATTTAAAATTCTATTTAGTAAGATGAAAATAAAATCCTACGAGATCTTGTAACAAGCACATCCACCTTACCCAAGGCATGAGTATGCTGTTGATTTTCCAATTACAGAGTGTTGAATATTGAAGAATAAAAAGAAAAATTATGGAAAAGAGCACATGAAAATGTTTTGTTACTTTGTAGAACAATAAAAGAAAAAACATGCATATAAGAGAAATAACAGGGAATTACAGGTATTTTTAAATTACTTTCACCAGAGAGAATTGAAGTACTTCTGTCCATTTAAGCTACTCATGAAACATACACTTTTTGCTGTAAATGTGCAGTGTCTTTATACCTCTCAGAAATATGCAATTCAAACAGGATGAGTAAAAGAACAAGCACAATAACCAATTTAGGCTAAAAATAAACACAATTGAAACATTTAAAGAAAACTACTGTTTTGATCTCAGTGAGAATGATCCTTCTATAATGTGGGTTTTTCCTCCCCTTCAATGAATACTAATGTTTTATCTTTTCTGGAATTTTCTGAAAGCTCAGTTCTAACAAAATCTTAGTCGCTGTCTATTTGAAAAGTCCATTTAACTCAAGTTGTCTACTTTCACCTTCCTATTACACAAAGCTATAGCCAGGTTTTATGAGCTATTGTAAAACATTACATTGACAAGAATTATGGTGGCAGAGACTAAAAGAAGGAATTGTTTTGTTTCTGTCTACATAAAGACTACTTTATAAGATTTTAAAAGACATGAAAAAATTCAATATCATACCAGCTGTATAGAAAGCAAGTGATGCAACTCTAAAGTAATGACGTTAGAGTTGTCATTGTCAACAAAAAGCTACTCTTCATTCTTTACGTATAATATGCTAATTATTTAAGTATAATGTACTAACTGTTAACCATCTTCAAACCAAAATAATGTATTATTTTGGTCAATATATGATTCATATAATTAATTTTCAGAGGCTTATCTACTATTACACTGTCTCACCATCTAAAAGAATGTTTCAAATTAATTGTCATTGTGTTTCTTATTGTCCATGCCCTCTTACTAAGTCACACAACGCCCCTTCAAATGAGAAATGTTCTTTTTACTATTTTTCGTCATCTTCAAAACAGTTTTGTGTTATGTTCTTTGTATTTTAGTTATGGTATTTGTTTTCCAAAAGTCAGTTTTTGATCACTGTCATGTTATATAACTGTTAAAATATATAGCTTTGAATCCAACCTATGTCCACACTGGCAGAACTAGGAGCACTTTGTAGGTCTAAGTAAGTGAGCATTCTGCCTATAGGATCACAGCATAATTGATGCTAAAAGGTATCTCATAAAATCTCTAGCCCATCCTCCTTCTCAAACTGGAGTCAGCTATGGAGTCAGGCCGGGTTTGTCAGGGCTCATCCTCTCAGGGCTCATGAGGAAAAGGTTTTTCCCCACATCCAGTCTGAACCTTTCATTTCATCTTGTTGTTTCTGGTCTTTTTGCCATGCACCAATGTGAAGATCCTGTCTCCATCTTTCCATAAACGCTGGAGGGATGCTCTTAGGTCCACCCAAAGCCTTCCCTTCTCCAAACTGCACATGCCCGGCTTCCTTTAGCCTTTCGTCATAGTTCCACTTCCATAGTGTTCCACTTCCCAACCATTTTGGTGGCCTCTGCTGAACTCACTTAAGTTTATTGATATCTTTCTTGATTTAGGAAGTCGAAAACTGTGCTCAGTATGTTAAATGAGGTCTGATGAATGTGGAATATAGGAGACGATTCTGTCTACCTATTGGCCATGCTCCTGTTAATACAGCCCAGGTTGGCTGCCCAAATAACTCAACAGCTTTCTTCTGTTTGCCATGGTAAAGTCGAAATGAGAAATGTGTGTGTCCCTTCTCTTCCCAAAAGTCCTGTTTTTCTTTAGCAAAATAAAAATAAAAATAAAAATAAAAATAAAAATAAAAATAAAAATAAAAATAAAAATAAATATCTCTGGATAGGAAAAGAAGCCACAGGACTCTGATGCTTACAGTTAGCTGCCTAGCACATTTGTCCTGTAGCTAAGTATGCCTAAAGCAACTTGGAATATAGTCTGCAATGAAGAGGGAAAAAATCTGTTTGCAAAACAGATTCTTTTTGGTGTTAAATATTTCACAAATAATTGAATTAATTGCTTCTACATCTTTACTGTAAGCAGGCCAAAAATAGGAAAGAAGAGACATGATCTGATCAACTCCAAGGACCTGCATTTAGTTTACTTAGCATATCAGCTAGGAAAAAAAAAAAGAAAAACCAATAAAAAACAAACAGAATTATTCAGGATGTGTTTATGAAGGCGTTCATATAAACCAGCCTCAGCATCTTGCTTTTCTCTATCCTGAAGCCAGAACCACCTTCCCCCTCCTTCTTCCCTAAAGG